>BDMV01000001.1:49140314-49175314 GCA_008326285.1 Oryza officinalis | reverse complement strand
TCGAACCGGAGTTCGACTTGCCCCTGCAACCCGAGAGCCCCGCCGCCTACGCCGTCATCGCCACCCAACCCGGCCACCACAGCTAGTGAAGCCACTACCGACAGCTTTGCCGCGACCTCCTCTATGTTTTCTCTTTTGGTTGCCTACTGAGATCGGCCGCCGTTCGCCCAAGCCACCGGCAAGAAGCTCGCCGTGGCGCTGCTGCTCTGCCTACCCAGCCGCCGAGCCGCTGACAAGCGAGCCCCACCGCAATTAGCGCTAAGGATCTGGCTTAGCAACGATTTAAAACTTGCAAGGCTTAATCTGTAAAAATCCTGGGTATGACATATCGGACCAAGACTTAATTATAAATAAAGGGAACTTCAGGGACTCTTAATGGTATTTGCTTCAGCACGTGCTATAGGAGCTCGGGTTGATTCCTATAAACCCTAGGGACCTTTCTGCATATTGTCAGAGATTGACATGTGGACCCAATGGATTATGTTTTGAAAATATAATAGAAAAAGGTTAGATCAATATCTTTTCAATGGAAAAATTAATCAGAACTTGTGAAATTCATATAAAATCAAATATAGCTCATTTTGAGGTGAAACCAACTCCAGTAGGTTCATAAAATTGTGAACTTTAATATGGTAGAATAAAACCTTATGCTCACAGTATGAGATTCATTTCTAAAATTACAAATAAGAAATAGCTAACATAAAGCTTGTAGAATTTGTAAGAAATTCATTTTTACTCCAATTGGAATAAACCAAATTTCTATAGAATTACCAAAGTATGAACTTTAATTTAAAAATATAATACTTCATACTTTCTGTAACATAAATAATATTAATAATTTATATTGTAAAATGACCATCACAAATGCAAGATAATTTCCAAAATTCATAGGAAATTCATCCTAGCTTTAAAAATTATGAAACCAATTGTATTAAGCTTAGAAAACAATCCCCTTCATTCCAGTAAGGTCAATTTAATAAATATTATATAATAAAAATGATTCACATCAATACATTAGTAACTACTACTATTTGTCAATGCAAATTTATGAAATTCATAACTCATGAATGAAAAGGGATAAATTAGGAATTCTTTCACCTAAATCCATCTTAGGTCAGGACCTAACCACTGTGCACCAAGTCATGCATTTTAGAGCATTTTTGGTGTCTTTCGCATGATTTGATATTTATATGCATATCGTGTTATTTGTATAGATATTTCGTATCGACGGTGAAAGAGTGATTTAGGTGATATTCACTTTACTCAAGATCAAGGCAAGTTTATACCTCCCCTCTTCTTTGATCACATTGAAACCCATGATTTGGGAGATGAAAAGAGTTGTTTGCGAATCTGCATATGTATTTTATTAAAAACGATATTTGAAACTTAATAAAAGGTAGCTATGACCTTATTGCTGCATAATCTACCTTGATATGTTGTTATCCTTATGTTTGTAACCATAGGATAAATGCTCACAGGAGGGTATATATATACTTTTATAAATGTCATTTGCTTAGCCATGCTTAGATTTAAGCAAAATACTCACCCCTATGGATTTTTGAATGGGATTTTGAATACTTGATTTATGCTGGATTTAAAATGTAAATGTTAAGTATTTGCGAACTAAAAGTGTGAGTAAAATGATTTTATACTTGGGCGACAAGTGGTGTGCATATGGTGGTAGTTGTACACCGATAGGGGGAGTTTTCGCCTGAGTTGAATAAGGACTGAACTTCGTGTCACCAAGTTGAGTATATCGTACATCCACATGTGCTATTATGGGGTAGCCTTAGCTAATTAAGTTGCTTAAGGTCTAACCTTGCATATTGGTAGGCCGAAGTAGAATGAATTAGTCTGAGCGATGATTCATTGGAACTACCTATTTACCCCACTGATTAAGGGGGTAGTTTAGTCGTCTAAGTCTGTCCAATTCAATGGTATAGTGCCTCGTGGGGGAATGGATGTGTTCGCTGCCACGGCGTTAGGTTTAAGGCGTGGGCCTGTCACCTAACGATTATGGGTCATGCCCAGGATGGATTTACACTTGCCATCGCTGATGCAAGGTTAGGCGTTAAGTAATATAAAGGCTACGTTATGACCTCTAGACCACATTCAACATGAAGAGTGTGGTAGTGCTTTGCAAACACGAAACAAACTAGAGTGTTCATATCATGTGGGTAAAGCTGTACAAACTCTGCAGAGTTCTATAAAACTAATCGATTAGCCGTGCTCACGGTCATGAGCGACTTGGTGAAGTGTCATGAGTACAGACTTTAATTTTGTTTTATGTTTTCAAATGATGTTTTATGAACTATGGATTTGGAATGGTATCTTGGGTTGAGTTATGATGATTTTGTTATGTTGATGATGAATGTGTGACTTGATGCCGGGTGGGCAGTCAAGTGTTTTAATTACGATGAGATTATGGCTTGTTGCCGGTATGGGTAACAAGAGTACGTTTTTGATGTTGATATATTAAACATTTTGAACTATTTATGTTAATATTTTAGTTAATTGAATCATCAACTCTTTTGAAAAGAATTGTGAATCAGAACTTGCTTTACTCTAAAGTGAGTTACATATATAGCCTTTCTTTGATTATATGCCTTGCATGTAGTAAATTAGGATTGTCCTGAGCTTGCCGGTACATTAACATGTTTAATGTGCTGACTCTTGTTATACTGGAATATCCATTTTGCAGGTTGTGTGCTTAGTCTTCTGAGTGATTCGGGGAAATCGTTGCGTCTTCTAGGACCGGATCTAAAAGGGATTTCTTCCTTGTCGGATGCTTGTGGTTTTGGGTAGCCAAGCTTCCGCGGATCAGTAATTATCAGGCCGTTCGGCCTATCTATTTAAATATAAATGTAGAGTAAATGTAGATGAAAGTGTGGAACTAGAGCTTTTCCTGGGATCTAGTTCTGCACCGTTATGAGTTTAGAGCATTTGGGATGTTGTAGAGCTTTAGCAATTTTCGTCAAGTCTCCTGAGATGTGTAACACATCTGGTCACCATCTTCGTGTGGTTTGACGGGCATGTCTCAGGCTGAAGTTGACTGGCATGCTAAAGTCCCAGCAATATCCCCTATGCTCTTTACTCGGCGCATCAGGTTTTATACTATGTATGTTATTTGACTTGATAGTAAGGGGATGAGATTGGATGGTTATTGTTTTACTCGATTATTACTAGACCCCATCCAACTAAACAATTCACACTATCACTTCAGATATCTTACATAATATTTAACCGGGGGTGCCCGACACTCCCCGTGTCAGGATTGGGTAATTTGCGCGCCTACTGCCTTCCTTGGATGTGGTAGCCGTTTCTCAGGCTCCCTCTCTGGAATCGAACCCTAATTCTCCATCACCCGTCACCACCATGGTAGGCCCCTATCCTACCATCGAAAGTTGATAGGGCAGAAATTTGAATGATGCGTCGCCGGCACGAGGGCCGTGCGATCCGTCGAGTTATCATGAATCCTCGGATCGGCGGGCGGAGCCCGCGTCAGCCTTTTATCTAATAAATGCGCCCCTCCCGGAAGTCGGGGTTTGTTGCACGTATTAGCTCTAGAATTTCTACGGTTATCCAAGTAGCACGTACCATCAAACAAACTATAACTGATTTAATGAGCCATTCGCAGTTTCACAGTTCGAATTAGTTCATACTTGCACATGCAGGGCTTAATCTTTCAGACAAGCATATGACTACTGGCAGGATCAACCAGGTAGCACATCCTCCGCGACGAGCCGGCGCCGTCCATCGCGCGTCGCCATCGCCCGGATAGGCGGCGGCCATGGCGGCAGCTAGGCAGGCCGTCGTCTTCCGAGAGCATCTCGCTCATGCGTAGGCACGGGGCAGGGCCACCGTGAGTTTGTATCGTGGGAAGCATCCGGCACCAATGGCGCGCGTGAGGTGGCCTTGACGGTGCCGGCACGCTCGGGTGCCGGGCACTGCGAGGCCACGCCGCTGGCGCCGTCGGAGCCACCGCGGAACGCCCCGTGGGGCGTCCGCGGCGCGGCGAACGTGTGCGAGCACCTTTGCCCGTGGGACGGGTAGCAGCGCGCAAGCAGCTCATGAGGCCTGCGGCGGCACGGCACGAGGATGGCCGTGGAATGACAAGGCACGGGTGCCGGCAGTCGGCCGCACGAGGGCGGGGGTCCTGCAAGGATACACCGGTCCAAAGCATCTCATACGCTACGCAGCCACGGCGGCAAGGCCACCCAAGCATCCTGCCGCGCGGAGCATGGCTGGTCTGCTGGGAGGACAGCCTACCGGAGGGCCACCACACGTGGTGGAGGGGTATCGAGACCGATTCCCTCGTGTTCGACGGGACGGGACCCCCATGACCGTGCAGCAAGGCACCCCGGCAAAACTAGCCAAGGCGGCGGGAAGGATATCATGAGCGAAACCTAGTGTTTGGCCGGAGCCGTGAACTCTCTTCCCAATAGAGAATCGGGGTCCTAGCCCCCCTCAGGTCCCTCCGTACCAGAGCCTTCACAAGGTGCACACAGTTTTCTCGGCCCCTCCCCTCAACCCGGTACAGGCTGCGGGCGTTGCCAGCCCGGCCGACCGAACATGCACCTAACACAGGGTCGTGCCGGGGTGGCGCCCCCGCCCTTCACCACGTTATAAAACGGGCTGGGGGCATACCCAGCCCCACGCACCCCGGGCGTACAGTTTTCGGTCAGCCGCCTGGCTGACCGAACGTCGCTTCGGTCGGCCGAACACAAGGTCGTGTCGGGATGGCTCCCCCACCACATAACATGGTTTGGGGGCATAGTCAGCCCCATGCCCCCCGAGCGCACAGCCCTTCACGAGTCACACACAGTTTTCGCTCGGCAGCCCTGTCACGCCCCGATTTTTGATCGGGATTAAAAATTACCTAATAATACATTTACCAGAAATTTAATAAAAATTACAAGCAATTTAAACAAGTGAAATTAGCAAGGAAATCAAAAATTTCCATTAAAAATTATGGCCAAAAATATTTTTGTAATATTCCCCGTGCCCTAAAGTACTCTCCAAAATTTTTTGCGAATTTTTTGATGCTAAAGAAATATTTTAAAAGTCAGAAAGTTCATTTAACAAATTAAAATAATTGAAAAACAAATTAAAAGGGTCCCTTTTGTTTTGGGCCGTTTTTGGCCCAAAACCCTCTCTCTCTCCTCGGCCCAAGGCGGCCTAAGCCGCCCCGCCTCCGCGGCCCTCCTCCTCTCGGGCCGGCCCGAGGCTGTGGCCGAAGGCCGCCCGAGAGCCGCCGCCGCTTCCCCGCGCACCCACTGACGAGTGGGCCCACGGCCGAGAGCCGCCGCGCCGCCAACCCTAATCGGCCCCCCTATTTATTTTCCATCCCGAGGCCTCCTCCTCGTTTTCCCCGCCGCCGCCGCCCCCAAACCCTAACCCTAGCGCCGCCGCCGACACCGCCGTTTCCGCCGCCGGTGAGTACCGCCACCGCCCCTTTTCCCGCCGGCCGCCGCCGCCGCGCGTGTCGCCCGTGCCGCCGTCGCCCACGCGCCGCCGCTCCGCCGCCGCCCCGCGCACGCCGCTCGGCCGTCGCCGCTATGCCGCCTCCGCCGCCAGCCGCCGCCGCCGTGTGTGTGGCCGTCGGATCGGCCACTCGGGCCGATCCCGGCCGTACCTCCCCATCCCGCGTGGCCGCCGCGTCGGCGCCACCCGTGCGCCACGTGAAGCGCCGCGGCGCCGTGGACCCGTGGACCGGCCGCCGCCGCCGCTGACGTGAGCGATGACGTCAGCCCTAGGATTAATTGCGCAATAAATCGATTTAATTACCAGAAATTCATTTAAATGGCTCAAAACTTCTAAAATTCATATCTAATCCATACGAACTCCAAATTGAGCCATTCAACTTGCAAAATTCATCTAAAATTGAGCTCTACATGTTTGTTTACTTTTTATGTACTGTTCACTTGGATTTTTTTAGAGTTTTTCCTCGTTTTGCGTGGCAGCGTGTAGATTCCGCTGTTTCGGAATTTCGCTCTCGCGAGGAAAGAAGTTCGGAAGATTGTTTGAAGAAGCAAGGCAAGTCACACATTCCCCTTGAGCATGTTGTACCTATTTTATGAAATGTTTTACGTTTGCAAATAAAGTGCTTGTTTTGCTAATTACATGGGAATAGGGTTTACCTATCCGTTCGCTTGTGCCATGTTTTCTTGTTAACCGTCCTTTGTTAACCTTGGGTGATAATCTGACTAGCGTGAGTCACTTATGTTTACTTTGCTAGAACTATATATGCTTAGCCATGCTTAATTACCACTAGCTCATTTAATGGGTTAATTACACTGTTCACATTAGCTTCTAACGAGCGGTTCGCTCGAGACACCGGATCACGTTTTGTTGGTCATAATTATCCAACTAAAATATGACCTAATGGTGGGTTGTAGGTGCATGGTTTTGCTGGTCGCACCCATGGCAATTAAGGACCGGTTCATGGGAAACCTTGGAAGAATAACAGTGCTTACCACAAGCAAGAATGGGCAACTGCTGGACTCGTAGTATAGCTCTTCCCTAGCTGACGCTCCTAGGCAAGGGTGGGCGTGATGGAGTTGGGTCGGCGGGGGATTTACCCGTTGATCGGCTGCCGGATTCACCAAGGCACGAGGGGGGCTGCCCGCTGCTGGATATAGGGAGCGGGGGCAAAACCTGCGGTGTGGTGCGCTTGGTTAGGAGGAGTTATGTGAAAGGTCTTGTCACGATTTCCCCCTTTGCAGTATCGTGGTGATACTTCGGGGCATGGTAACATGTGTGGAATCGTGTCTTGTGGGTACAGTCGCGCACCTCTGATCAGAGTAAAACTATTCGAATAGCCGTGCCCGCGGTTATGGGCGATCAACCAGATTCACCGTGATTAGTCCCACATGCTTAATTAATTTGACTTAATGAACTGGTGTAGTTCAGGTGGAATGGTTGGGCCTGTTCAACGTGATTGTAGCGTTGTTCAGTGGAGATTTAATATTGCCTTAATTAATGTTAACAGCAGATTTTTGTAATTGGCCCGGAGAAGGGAGAAGAAACCGACGCGGAGAGAAGGGCTGGATTGGAGTCATACCAGGTTTCGTATCGGACTCGGTAGGCGTATCGGACTAGGAGAGGCATTACCAGGAAGAGCGTATCGGCCGATATGGATTCAATATGGTCATCGGCCGATAGAGGCTGGAAGTTGACAGAGTCAGCGTGGGCTTGGTCTGGGCTCGAGATAAACTTCAAGGTGGTTGCCAAATAGAGATAAGGCTCGGTTTTAGGCAATTGTATCTTGTAAATCAAGTAGGTTTAGATCTAATTTTTGGCAAGAGTCTGCCGCAAAGACTTGTTTGTTAATTAGAGATAAGATCGTGTCCTACACGGACCGTGTTGTAATCTCGGGTATAAATATCCCGGTAGTTTGTACATAGAAACTCTCTCAATCAATCACATAATCAACCAACTTTAATCTACCTTCGGCGCATTGCCAACCCTTGCAAGAGGTTAACTCCCGACGAGTTCTTGCTTGCCCAGAGTAGAGGTAAGAACTCATACCCAACGATCTACATCGTCGGGGCTAGCGTGTCGCTTTAGGCACGTTAAGCCCTGGCGATGTGATCGTCGTTTATCGTGTGTTAGCTAATCTTGATGCGGTTTCCTAATTCTATCTCGCCAGCGGCTAACTCGTTTTAGGGTTTATTGCCGACGATGATTGAATTAGCTTGCTCGTCTAGATTATCTAAGGCATCTACCATCCCCAAAAGCGATCGACGACTTGATTTTCTTTATGTTAACTCTCGATCTACACTCTGAATTGCTATCGACCTTAGTCGTGTTTCGAGGTTTAACCCAAAGCCTGTTTTCCGATCGTAATTAAGGATAGCACCGGGGTTTCAGCCGGTCTTACCTAATGCAAGTGATCGGCTATGTTCTTGCATGTGTTTGCCACCTATACAGGCGGATTGGTGAATATAAGCATATCGGTTACAGGGTATTCTTAGGATCTCTCTCTGTGATTGGTATATTTATATTGGCCGATTGGCTTATATAAGTTCGCACTAGAGTATTAGCTAGTGTATTTATCTTTATGCAACACTCATCGGCCGATTCCAGTGATTCGCTATAAACATATTAACATGGGCCGATGGGATTAGATCTGTTTTATCAGTTACATCATATTATTACTTCAAGTAAGCCGATATAGTTTCTCACATGGTTTACTTGTTTATTCTTGCTGATTGCAGATCAAATCAACTAGCACGCCCTGCACGCACCTAGGCAAGCCATTGGACCTGCACTGGAGTAAGCAGACCTCCTAGGCCACCGTGGAAACGTGGAACCCGTTTTGTTGCGAGGCGGGTCTAAATTCTACGCCAACACGCTTTTGGCACGCCCGGTGGGACCAAAAGAACGCAAGCTTCGCAACAACAAGAAGACCACTGCAAGATGTCAAAGCAAGCTGAGATCTCCGAGGAGAACGTCGTCTCCGTGACCGTCGACCAGCTCAATGAAGAACAGAAAGCCGAGATGGAAAAGCTGGTCGAGCAGTTCCAAAACATGTACCTGCTGACATACTCTAGGACTCAGCAAGGCACCCTTATCCAAAAATCTATGGTGGTAATGCCGAGCCCTGGAGATGGAGCCAGCACGTCGGCGGCGGCACATGACCACGCCGTCAAGACCGACGTTGCAAGACAGAATCGACTCCGCAGTTCATTCTGCGCTAGTCAACCAGTCGGGGATCCTGGTGAATACGTTGACCAATATGGTCAAGTCAATCCTAGATGGTTCAATTCACCAGTACAAGCCTCAAGGGCCGATTTTCTTGCCAGAAAATAAGTTCCCTGCTTATCGGACCTTGAGGAACGACCTGAGCACGGCTCCACAGCCGATGCCGTCGATGCCACCTCCATCGGCGCAACCGACATCAACCTTGCCGCTGGTCTTCACCAGGCAAACGGGAGGAAGCCCTCAGCACATCACGGAGGAACAGTATGCACAATGGACGAAGGGGAAACAACTAGTGATCGAGCCGATGCAGCAAGTTCCACTCAACCCGCCATCGGCCGGACAACCTCAGATCCCCATGTCTGGCAACCCTCCGCAACTAGCTGCGTACAACGCGCCGCAAGGCTACCAGCAGTACACCGCAGGGCAGTACGACGCACAGAACCTGAATCACCACTACCAACCGTACTCCCCCAGGCAATATCAAGCAGAGGGCCTACAGCAATCTTACCAGCAAGACCTCCCGCATCGGCCCGCAGGATACTGGGCCGACATGATAGCCGAGGTGATGCGAGATCAGTTCAGTTTGAAGCCCAAGGAGAGTTCTACGGTGTATCGGCACCCATACCCCGAGGAGTTCGACAGAGTGCCATTGCCAGGCCGATACAAAATTCCGGACTTCTCCAAGTTTTCAGGGTAGGACAATGTCTCTACATACGAGCACGTGAGCCGATTCCTAGCACAGTGTGGGGAGGCATCGGCCATAGAGGCGTTGAGGGTGAGATTTTTCCCTCTGTCTTTGTCAGGGTCTGCATTTACATGGTTTTCATCTTTACCCTGCAATTCCATCAGAGGATGGATAGATCTAGAAAAGCAATTTCACAGATACTTTTATAACGGCGTGCAAGAGATGAAACTGTCTGATCTTACTGCCATCAGGCAACGGGTTGATGAATCGGTCCTAGAGTACATTCAAAGATTTAGGGACATAAGGAATAGGTGTTACAGCCTCAGCTTGACCGATTCACAGCTCGCCGACTTGGCGTTTCAAGGATTACTAGGGCCGATACGAGAGGTTCTCCTCTCAGGAATACGACAGCCTAGCATAGATAGCCCAACGAGTATCGGCCCACGAGCAACGATTCCAGGAGGCAAAGAAGTTCGCGAAGAAAATCAATACAGTCTATTAGTACGCCCCCAACGAAGATGATGAAGAAGACGCCGATGTCGACCTGGCCGAGTGGGCCCGGATGAAGAAGCCGACAGCATGCCAGTGGGCCAAGAAGGGCGACAAAGAGGATAAATACGACTTCGACATCAACAAGGCCAACAAAATATTTGACCTACTCCTGCAAGAGAAGCAGATCCAGCTGCCAGTGGGTCATGTACTGCCATCGGCCGAAGAAATCAAGAAGAGAAGGTATTGCAAATGGCACAACACATATTCCCATCATACCAACGAATGCAAAATCTTCCGACAACAGATACAATCGGCCATCGAGCAAGGTAGGATTAAGATCGATGATGCCATGCGGCCGATGAAGATAGAAGGACACCCGTTCCCAGTCAACATGGTGCGGGTGGACAGGGCCGACAACAATGGCCATCGGACCGGCAAGTGACCTCATCAGACCTCCGAGGGCCTGATTAGAAAATATCAGTGAAGGCGGCAGGAACAAGCACAGGATTACGCCGATCAAGATAACTCCTATGACCCTCATTGGGAGTGCGAATTTTTCTGTTTTTGCTGGGATGAAGGAATGAGGTTGCCATCCATCCAAGAGTGCCCTGCATGTAATGATGTAGAAGACTCCTATCAGGTCAGCTCGAGCAAGCAAGTGCATCGGCCAAGCAAGCAGAGAAAGTCTGTACACAAGAGGCTAGGGCCGATGCGCCATGATCATCGGACCGAGGATGAGGAGCAAGTCCAGAACCCCAGTGGTGCCCAAGCGACGTGTTTAGCAAGACACAAAAACGGTGGGTTCAGAGGCTAAGAAGGAAGGAGCAGATCCAAGAGCAACAGGCCACAATAGCCCATCGGCTGGCCAAGACCAAGAAGGAGTGGAGAATAATCAGCGGTGGCCAAGGCCGACGAGGGCAGCTCCAAATTAGCTCAAGCTCCTGCGTCCGCAAAAGGTAAAGGCGTAGCATCGGCCTCTGTTAATATGGTTTTCATATTGCCAGCGGAGTACAGCGTGCAGACGTCCGATGAAGCGGTAGCCGACGACGAGCAGTCCTCGGTTAAACTACAGTTGTCACCTGATCAAGCCGTGTTCGACAAGCCAGTCGACGCCAGCTACAGGCACCTCCGGCCGTTGTACATCAAAGGGTTCGTTAATGGGCGGCCGATGACGAAGATGCTAGTTGATGGCGGCGCGGCAGTAAACCTAATGCCGTACACAACCTTCAGGAAGCTTGGAAAAGTACCTGAAGACCTCATCAAGACCAACATGGTGCTAAAAGACTTTGGTGGCAACGCGTCTGAGGCGAAGGGGGTACTAAACGTGGAACTCACCGTGGGCAACAAGACGATATCCACCACCTTCTTCGTCTTCGATGGAAAGGGTTCCAACAGCTTGTTGTTGGGACGGGATTGGATCCACGCAAACTGTTGCGTCCCTTCAACAATGCACCAATGCCTTATACAATGGCAAGGGGACCAGGTCGAGATCGTGCAGGCTGATCGGACAGTACACGTGGCCAATGCCGATCTCGTAGTTTCGGAGATGGAGGGAATCGACTGCTTGTCCGGGCGAGTTTGGGATGCCGATTTCCTCAAAGTAAATGATTGTGATATCAAGACGATTGAAAATCAAGACAAGCAGTTGCTTTAACAAAGATGCGCCATCCACTGTTCAAGATGAGCAAGCTAGTCCCTACACAGACGACGCGGTGGATGAGCTAGACGGGAAGTTGGGACAAGGCTTTACGTCGGCCGATAAACTTGAAGAGGTTGACATAGGAATAGGTGATAGGCCTAGGCCGACGTATATAAGTGCTAACCTGCCAAGGGAATATAAGAATAATTTGATAAATCTTTTGAAAGAATTCATGGATTGTTTTGCATGGGTATACCATAAGATGCCAGGATTAAGCCGATCGATCGTAGAACATCGGTTGCCTATCAAACCAGGCTGTCGGCCATTTAAACCAGCTCCTAGGAGATTTAAGTCCGATATGCACGAAGCTATTACGGCAGAAATCACAAGACTTTACGATGCCAACTTTATCAGACCCTGCTGATACGCGGAGTTGGTCTCCAACATAGTTCCAGTGACGAAAAAAAACGGCAAGCTCAGGGTGTGTATTGATTTCAGAGATCTAAACAAAGCAACACCAAAGGACGAGTACCCTATGCCGTTGGCTGATTTGCTAGTTGATGCTGCGTCTGGACACAAGATTATCAGCTTCATGGATGGAACGCAGGCTACAACCAGATTTTCATGGCCGAGGAAGATATCCACAAGACAGCCTTCCGATGTCCGGGGGCAATCGGCCTGTACGAGTGGGTTGTTATGACCTTCGGCTTGAAAAACGCTGGGGCTACTTATCAGAGGGCCATGAATTATATTTTTCATGATCTTATTGGCTCTTTGATTGAAGTGTACATCGATGATGTCGTCGTGAAGTCAAGAGAGTATGATATGCACTTGGCCGATTTACGCAAGGTACTTGAAAGAGCAGGGAAGTATGGTCTCAAAATGAACCCTAACAAGTGTGTCTTTGGCGTATCGGCCGGTCAGTTTTGGGTTTCTTGGTCCATGAAAGAGAAATTGAGATTACACAGAAGAATATCGATGCTATAAAGAAGATCAAGCCTCCGACGAACAAGACCAAGTTACAATCTCTGCTCGGCAAGATCAATTTTGTCCGGCGCTTTATATCGAACCTGTCAGGAAGAATAGAGCCGTTCACTCCGTTATTGAAGATAAAAGACAATCAAGAGTTTACATGGGGTGACAAGCAACAAAAGGCGCTGGACGACATCAAAGAATATTTGAGCTCCCCACCAGTTCTAATTCCTCCACAGAAGGGAGTTCCGTTCAGGCTGTACCTATCGGCCGATGAGAAGTCTATCGGCTCAGTTTTGGTTCAGGATATTGATGGCAAAGAGCGGATTATTTTCTATCTCAGCAGGAGGTTGCTGGATGCCGAAACAAGGTACACGCCAGTGGAGAAACTATGTTTGTGCTTATATTTTTCATGTACTAAATTGAGGCATTATTTACTTTCCAATGAGTGCATTGTGGTAAGTAAGGCCGATGTGATGAAATACATGTTATCGGCCCCCGTGTTGAAAGGAAGAATTGAGAAGTGGATTTTTGCCTTAACAGAATTTGACTTACGGTATAAACCGGCCAAAGCGATCAAGGGACAAGCCCTGGCCAATTTTATTGTTCAGCATAGAGACGATTCAATTGCATATTCAGATATTGTGCCATGGACATTGTATTTTGATGGGTCTGTTTGCAGACATGGATGCGGTATCGGCCTAGTCATCATATCCCCTTGGGGGGCAAGCTTCGAGTTTGCCTTTACTATCAAGCCTTATTATACCAATAATCAAGCAGAGTATGAGGCTGTTCTCAAAGGTTTGCAGTTATTACAAGAGGTTGAGGCCGATTCCGTAGAGATCATTGGTGATTCATAGTTGGTCATTAATCAACTTTCTGGGGAGTATGAATGCAAGAATGATATTCTCAGGGTTTATAATGAGGAGTGGAAGGAGTTGTTACAAGCTTTCAAGATTGTGACAATGAGGCATATACCCAGGAAGCAGAACTTCGAGGCCAATGACTTAGCTCAGGGGGCATCAGGATACAAGCCGATGGCTAAAGATGTTCAGATTCAAATTGCTACTGTGGATGCCGATGACTGGAGGTTTGATATCATCGAGTATTTGAGAAACCCTTTTCAATCGGCGTCACGAAGAATGAAGTATAAAGTTTTACATTATGTCTTATTGGACGATGATCTATATTATTGGACGATTGATGGTGTCTTGCTCAAATGCTTGAGTCTCGAAGAAGCCAAAGTTGTTATGAGCGAGGTCCATGAAGGGATTTGTGGGACACATCAATCGGCCCATAAAATGAGATGGCTTTTAAAGCGCGTTGGATATTTTTGGCCGACAATGCTAGAGGATTGTTTCAAGTAATATAAAGGATGTCAAGATTGTCAAAATTTTGGAGCAATTCAGAGAGCATCGGCGTCGGCTATGCATGCAATCATAAAGCCATGGCCGTTTCGTGGATGGGGAATAGATATGATCAGCCAGATAAACCCACCATCAAGTAAGGGACACAAATATATAATAGTGGCTACAGATTACTTCACAAAGTAGGTTGGGGCCGTTCCCCTTAAGAAGGTTGATTCCAAGGATGCAATTCAATTTGTCAAAGAGCATATAATATATCGGTTTGGTCTACCATAGACATTGACTACAGATCAGGGATCAATCTTCGTGTCCGATGAGTTTGTCGAGTTTGCGGAAAGCATGGGTATCAAGCTATTGAATTCTTCTCCATATTATGCGTAAGCTAATGGGCAGGCAGAAGCTTCCAACAAGACTTTAATCAAGTTAATCAAGAGAAAAATTGATGAACAGCCGAGATGGTGGCATACCACGCTGGCCGATTCCCTTTGGGCGTATCGGATGGCTTGTCATGGTGCAACTCAGGTGCCGCCTTATCAGCTGGTTTATGGGCATGAAGCTGTGCTGCCGTGGGAGACCAACATCGGCTCAAGGAGGATTGCCTTGCAAGACGACTTGACAGCCGATGAGTACCATAATCTTATGGTCGATGAGCTGGATGACTTGGCACATGTCCGATTGAGGGCATTGGAGAAAATAAAGCGCGATAAAGATCGAGTTGCTCGTCATTATAATAAAAAAGTTGTTGCCAAATCGTTTGAAGAAGGGGATCTTATTTGGAAATTAATAATGCCGATTGGTTCTAGAGATAATAAATTCGGCAAGTGGTCACCTAATTGGGAAGGTCCTTTTCAGATTCATCGATGTGTTCCCTGTAATGCTTATCTGCTCAGAGGATTAGATGGAGAAGTTTATGGCAGAGCTCTTAATGGCAAATACTTAAAGAAATATTATCCAAGCGTATGGATCGACTCATGATCGGCCTTCCAGCCGATTTATGATAATAGCCGATGTGGTATACATCGTCTTTAGATGGCCGATATGCATTATCGCCCTTAGTTCAATTTTTACAACATGAATCCTCATCTTCCAAAATTTGGAGGGCATCTATATATACAGGCACAAAATCACAAAATTCTTCATGTTTATCAAGATTGGTTCAAGTTTATGGACTTTACAAAACTTTTTCAAGCTTGGGCTATTTCAGGTCTGTTCACGTTAAGTTCGGCTGATTGGCCAATGCAATATATGATTTACCTGAGTTTGGATTTCTTCAGATTTGTTCAGATCAGATTCGGCTGATTGGCCCATAAGATTTATGTTAGTCAAGGCAAAAGGTTATACATCACCCTATGAAGTTTTCAATAGCTGCAATGGCCCTACGACGGATTTGATCAATGTCTTCTATGGCTTGGGCGTCTGTTAACGACGGATTTTGGTAATCGACTTGGAAGTGAAAGAGGAAACCGAAGCAGAGAAGAAGGATTGAGTTGGAGTCGGACCAGGCTTCGTATCGGACTCGGTAACCGTATCGGACTGGGGAGGTGCTGCCAGAAAGGACGTATCGGCCGATACGGATTCGATGTGATTGTTGGCCGATACGGGTTGTAAGTTGACAGAGTCAGTGTGGGCTTGGTCTGGGCTCAAGATAAGCTTTAAGGAAGTTGCCAAATAGAGATAAAGCTCGGTTTTGGGCAATTGTATCTTGTAAATCAAGTAGATTTAGATCTAATCTGTGCCAAGAGTCTGCCGTAAAGACTTGTTGTTTGTTAGAGATAAGATCGTGTCTTATAAGGACCCTGTTGTAATCTCGGGTATAAATATCCCGGTAGTTTGTACATAGAAACTCTCTCACAATCCAATACAACAAACCAGTTCAATCTACTTTGGCGCATCGCCAACCCTCGCAAGAGGTTGACCTTGACGAGTTCTTGCCTTCCCAGAGCAAAGGTAAGAACTCGTTCCCGACGATTGGCATCATCGGGGCTAGCGTGTCGCTTTAGGCACGTTAAGCCTCGATGATGTGATCGTCGTCTATCATGTTTTGAGTAATCTTGACAGGCGTCTTAATTATGCTTCGCCGGCGATCTATTCGTTTTAGGGTTTATTGTCGACGACGGTTTAATTATTACGCTTGGCTAGATTGTTCAATGCATCTACCATCCCCAAAAGCAATTGACGGCTTGATTTTCTTTGTGTTAAGTTTCGATTCACACTTTGAGTTGCTATCGACCTTAGTCCTGTTTTGAGATCTAACACAAAGCCTGCTTTCGGTTGTAATTAAGGATATAACTGGTGTTTCAGCCAGTTTTATCTGATACACGTGTTTATTATAATGTTTTCATGTGTATCTGTCATCTACATAAACGGATTGATTAATAGGAATGTATCTGTTATGGATAATTCTCTAGGGTTTATCTGTGATTGATATGTTTATATTGGTTGATTGGTTCATGTAGATTTGCACTAGAGTTTTAGCTAGTGTAGTTATCTTTATTGTTCTTATTGGCCGATGCCATTATTCGACAGCAACATGTTGATGAAGGCTGATAAGATCTATGCTTTAATTATGCTTTATCATGAGTAAGCCGATATAGCTTTGCCCTATCGGCTGGGTTATGACAATGTGTCATCGGCCTATTGGTCGATCGGCCGTTGTTTTCTGACATGGTTTACTTGTTTCTTGTTGATTGCAGATCAAATCAACTTGCACGCTCTGCACACGATTAGACAAGCCATTTGGACCTGCACTAGAGTTAAGCAGATCTCCCAGGCCGCCGTGGTAACGCGAAACCCGTTTGGTTGCAAGGCGGGTCGAAATTCTGCGCCAACACACTTTTGGCACGCTCAGTGGGACATCGATTTTCAACTTCACTTCCAGAGAGGCCACGCTCCACCGTTTGCCAAAAGTTGTGTTTTGCCAACACGCTTTTGGCACGCCCGGTGGGACCTCAAGAACGCAAGCTTTGCAACAGCAACAAGAACATTCAAAATGTCGAAGCAGGCCAAGATCTCCGAGGATAACGTCGTCTCCGTAACCGTCGACCAGCTCAATGCAGAACAAAAAGCCGAGATGGACAAGCTGGTTGAGCAGTTCCAGAATATGTACCTGCAGACATATTCTAGGACTCAGCAAGGCACCTAAATTCAAAAGTCTACGGTGATAATGCCGAGTCCCAGAGATGAAGCTGGCACGTCAGCGGCGGCACACGATCACACCGCCAAGACCGAGGATACCGCGGCGCCGACATTGCAAGACAGGATTGACTCCGCGGTTCACTCTGCGCTAGTCAACCAATCAGGGATCCTGGTGAACACATTGACTAATATGGTCAAATAGATCCTAGATGGGTCGATCCACCAGTACAAGTCTCAAGGCCCAATTTATCTCCCGGAGAATAAGTTTCCTGCCTATCGGACCTTGAGGAACGACCTGAGCACGACTCAGCAGACGGCGCCGATGCCACCCCCATCGGTGCAGCCAACAACAACACTGCCACTGGTCCTCACCAGGCAGACAGGAGGGAGCCCTCAGCATGTCACGCAAGAACAATATGCACAATGGACCAAGGGGAAGCAACCAGTGGTCGAGCCGATGCACCAAGTTCCTGTTAACCAGCCATCGGCCGGACAGCCACAAGCCCCTGTGTTCAACAACCCTCCACCACAAGCTACATACAACGCGCCACAAGGCTACCAACAGTATATACAAGGCAATATGGCGCGCAGAACCTTGATCACCATTACCAGCCGTACTCTCCCAGGCAGTATCAGGCAGAGGGCTTGCAACAATCATATCAGCAAGACCTCCCACATTGGCCCGCAGGATACTGGGCTGATATGATAGTCGAAGTGATGCGAGATCAGTTCAGCTTGAAGCCCAAGGAGAATTCTACGGTGTATCGGCACCCGTACCCCGAGGAATTTGACAGAGTGCCATTGCCAAGCCGATACAAGATCCTGGACTTCTCCAAGTTCTCCGGGCAAGACAATGTCTCGACGTATGAGCATGTGAGCCGAGTCCTAGTACAGTGCGGAGAAGCATCGGCTATTGAGGCGTTGAGGGTGAGGTTTTTCCCTCTGTCCTTATCAGGGTCTGCATTTAGATGGTTTTCATCCTTACCCTGCAATTCCATCAGAGGATGGATAGATCTTGAGAAACAGTTTCACAGATATTTCTACAATGGTGTACAAGAAATGAAACTGTCCGATCTCACCGCCATTAGGCAACGAGTTGACGAATCGGTCCCAGAGTATATTCAAAGGTTTAGGGACATAAGGAACAGATGTTACAGCCTTAGCTTGACCGATTCTCAATTGGCCGATCTGGCGTTTCAAGGATTACTCGGGCCGATATGAGAGAGGTTCTCATCACAGGAATTTGACAGTCTAGCTCAGCTAGCACAGAGGGTATCGGCCCACGAGCAATGATTCCAGGAGGCAAAGAAGTTTGCAAAGAAGATCAACACGATCTATCAGTATGCCTCCGACGATGACGATTCGGAAGATGTCGATGTCGACCTGGCCGAGTGGGCCCGGATGAGCAAGCCAACAACATGCCAGTGGGCAAAAAAGGGTGACAAAGAAGACAAGTTTGACTTCGATATCAACAAGGCCGATAAGATATTTGATCTACTGTTGCAAGAAAAGAAAATTCAACTGCCAGTGGGTCACGTATTGCCATCGGCCGAAGAAATCAAGAAGAGAAGATATTGCAAGTGGCATAACTCTTATTCACACCATACCAATGAATGCAAGATCTTCAGACAACAGATCCAATCGGCTATCGAACAAGGCAAAATTAAGATCGATGACGCCAAGAAGCCGATGAAGATAGAAGGACACCCGTTCCCAATCAACATGGTGCGGGCAGACAGGGCCAACGACGGTGGCCATCGGACCGGCAAGCGACCTTATCAGACCTCTGAGGGCCTCATCAGAAAGTACCAGCAGAGGCAGGAAGAACAAGCTCAAAACTACGCCGATCAGGACAACTCTTATGACCCACATTGGGAGTGCGAGTTTTTCTGGTTCTGCTGGAATGAGGGGATGAGGTTGCCATCCATCCAGGAGTGCCCTGCGTGCAATGAGGCAAAAGATTCCTATCAGGGCAGCTCAAGTAGGCAAGCGCATCGGTCGGCCAAGCAAAGAAAATCTGTGCATGAAAGGCTGGGGCCGATGCTCCAAGAGCAACAGATCAAAGCCGAGGAGCAGATCCAGAACCCCCAATGGTGCCCAAGCGATGTGTTCAGCAAAACACAAAAACGGCGGGTTCAGAGACTAAGGAGGAAGGAGCAAATCCAAGAACAACAAGCAACAATAGCCCATCGGCCCGCCAAGACCAAGAAAGAGTGGAGGATAAAATCCACGTTGGTCACGGCCGATGAAGCACCTCCGATACAGCTCGGGATTCTGCGGCTTCAAAAGGTAAAGGAATGGCATCGACGTCTGTTGACATGGTTTTTATACTGCCAGCAGAATACAGCGTGTAGGCGGTTGATGAAGCGATGGCCGATGACGAACAATCTTCGGCCAGACTACAGTTGTCACCAGATCAAGCAATCTTCGACAAGCCAGTTGACGCCAGCTAAAGACACTTGCGGCCGTTATACATCAAGGGATTTATCAACGGGCGGCCGATGACGAAGATGCTGGTCGATGGCGGCGCGGCGGTCAATTTGATGCCATACACAACCTTCAGGAAGCTTGGAAAAGTACCTGAAGACCTTATCAAGACCAATATGGTGTTAAAAGACTTTGGTGGCAACGCCTCTGAGGCGAAGGGGGTGCTCAACGTGGAACTCACCATGGGCAGCAAGACGATACCCACAACCTTCTTCGTCTTCGATGGAAAGGGTTCCTACAGCTTGTTGTTGGGACGAGACTGGATCCATACAAACTGTTGCGTCCCTTCAACAATGCATCAATGTTTGATACAATGGCAAGGGGACCAGGTCGAGATCGTGCAGGCCGATCGGTCAGTACACGTGGCCAATGCCGATCTCACAGTTTGGGAGACGGAGGGAATCGATTGCTTGTTCGGGTGAGTCTGGGACACCGATTTCCTCAAAGTAACTGATTGCGATATCGAGACGATTGAAGATCAAGACAAGCAGTTGCTTTAACAAAGATGTGCCATCCACTGTCCAAGACGAACAAGCTGGTCCCTACACAGACGATGCAGTGGATGAGTTAGATGGAAAATTGGGACAAGGCTTCACGTCGGCCGACGAACATGAAGAGGTTGATATAGGAATAGGTGATAGGCCTAGGCCGACGTATGTAAGTGCTAGCCTGCCAAAGGAATATAAGAATAATCTGATAAATCTTCTGAGAGAGTTCATGGATTGTTTTGCATGGGAATACCACGAGATGCCAGGATTAAGCCGATCGATCGTAGAGCATCGGCTACCTATCAAACCAAGCTATCGGCCATTTAAACAATCTCCTAGGAGATTTATGGCCGATATGTACGAAGCTATCAAAGCAGAGATCACAAGGCTTTACGATGCCAACTTTATCAGACCCTGTCGATACGCGGAGTGGGTCTCCAACATAGTTCTAGTATTGAAGAAGAACGGCAAGCTAAGGGTATGTATCGATTTCAGAGATCTAAACAAGGCAACACCAAAGGATGAGTACCCTATGCCATTGGCCGATGAGCTACTTATCAGAGGGCCATGAATTATATTTTTCATGATCTTATCGGTTCTTTGATTAAGGTTTATATAGATGATGTCGTCATAAAGTCAAAAGAGTATGATATGCACTTGGCCGATTTACGCAAGGTACTAGAAAGGGCAAGGAAATATGGTCTAAAGATGAACCCTAACAATTGTGCCTTTGGCGTATCGGCCGGTCAGTTTTTGGGTTTTTTGGTCCATGAGAGGGGAATTGAAATTACACAGAAGAGTATTGATGCCATCCAGAAAATCAAGCCTCCAGAAAACAAGACCAAGTTACAATCTCTGCTCAGGAAGATCAACTTTGTCCCGCGTTTTATATCAAATCTTTCAGGCAGAATAGAGCCATTCACTCCACTGTTGAAGATAAAGGACGATCACGAATACGTATGGGGTGATAAGCAACAGAAGGCGCTGGACGATATCAAAGAGTATTTAACCTCTCCCCCAGTTCTAATCCCTCCACAGAAAAGGGTCCCATTCAGGCTGTACCTATCGGCCGATGAGAAATCCATCGGCTCAGTCTTGGTTCAAGATATTAATGGTAAGGAAAGAGCTATTTTTTATCTCAGTAGGAGGATGTTAGATGCCGAGGCAAGGTACACGCCGGTGGAGAAATTATGTTTGTGCTTATATTTTTCATGTACTAAATTGAGGCATTATTTACTTTCCAACGAGTGCATTGTGGTAAGTAAGGCCAATGTGATGAAATACATGTTATCGGCCCCTGTGTTAAAAGGAAGAATTGGGAAGTGGTTTTTTGCCTTAACAGAGTTTGACCTCAGATGTGAATCGGCCAAAGCGATCAAAGGACAAGCCCTGGCCGATTTCATTGTTCAACACCGGGATGATTCAGTCGTATATGCAGATATTGTACCATGGACGCTGTATTTTGATGGATCTGTCTGCCGACACGGATGCGGTATCGGCCTAGTCATTATATCCCCTCGGGGGCAAGTTTTGAGTTTGCTTTTACTATCAAGCCTTATTATACTAACAATCAAGCAGAGTATGAAGCGGTGCTTAAAGGCTTGCGGTTATTACAAGAAGTTGAGGCCGTTTCCGTAGAGATCATTGGTGATTCACAACTAGTAATTAATCAACTTTCTGGAGAGTATGAATGCAAAGATGATACCCTCAAAGTCTACAATGAAGAGTGCAAGGCGTTGCTTCAAGCATTCAAGATCGTGACAATGAGACATATACCCAGGAAGCAAAACTTCGAAGCCAATGATCTGGCTCAGGGGGCATCGGGATACAGGCCGATGGTCAAGGATGTACGGGTTCAAATCGCTGCCGTGGACGCCGACGATTGGAGGTTTGCTATCATTGATTATTTGAAGAATCCTTCCCAATCGGCGTCACGGAAGATGAAATACAAAGTATTGCAGTATGTCCTGTTAGATAATGACTTATACCATCGGACGGTTGATGGTGTCTTGCTCAAGTGTCTAGGTCCTGAGGAGGCCAAAATTGTTATGAGCGAGGTCCACGAAGGGATTTGTGGAACACATCAATCGGCCCATAAAATGAGATGGCTGTTGAAACGCATTAGATATTTTTGGCCAACAATTCTAGAGGATTGTTTCAAGTATTATAAAGGATGTCAAGATTGTCAGAAATTTGGAGCAATTCAGCGAGCACCGGCATCGGCTATGCATCCAATCATAAAGCCGTGGCTGTTTCGTGGATGGGGAATAGATATGATCGGCCAAATTAACCCGCCATCAAGTAAGGGACACAAATATATCTTGGTGGCTACAGATTACTTCACAAAGTGGGTTGAGGCCGTTCCCCTTAAGAAGGTTGATTCCAAAGATGCGATTCAGTTTGTCAAAGAATATATCATATATCGGTTTGGGTTACCACAGACAATAAGCACCGATCAGGGATCAATCTTCGTGTCCGACGAGTTCGTCCAGTTTGCCGACAGCGTGGGCATTAAATTATTAAATTCTTCTCCTTACTACGTGCAAGCTAATGGGCAGGCAGAGACTTCTAATAAGACTTTAATCAAGCTAATCAAGAGGAAAGTCGACGAACAGCCAAGGCAATGGCACGCGACGCTGGCCGATTCCCTTTGGGCGTATCGGATGGCTTGCCATGGTGCGATTCAAGTGCCTCCGTATCAGTTGGTTTATGGCCATGAAGCTGTGCTGCCATGGGAAACCAACATCGGCTCAAGAAGGATTGCTTTGCAAGACGACTTGACAGCCGATGAATACCACAATCTTATGGTTGATGAGTTAGATGACTTGGCACATGTCTGATTATGGGCATTAGAGAAAATCAAACGTGATAAAGACAGAGTGGCTCGTCATTATAACAAAAAGGTTGTTGCCAAGTCATTTGAGGAAGGGGATCTTGTATGGAAGCTCATAATGCCGATTGGTTCCAGAGATAATAAATTCGGCAAGTGGTCACCTAATTGGGAAGGTCCTTTTCAGATTCATCGATGTGTCCCTCACAATGCTTATTTGCTTAAGGGGCTAGATGGTGAGATTTATGGACGAGCTCTTAATGGCAAGTACTTAAAGCAATATTATCCTAGCGTCTGGATTGATTCATGATCGGCCCCTCAGCCGATTTATGATAACAGCCGATGTGCTATGCATCGTCTCTAGATGGCCGATATATACTATCGTCCTTAGTTCAAATTTTACAACATGAGCCCTCATCTTCTAAAATTTGGGGGGCATATATATATATGAATTTTTGCAGAATTTTTGCAGAATTTTTCGGAATTTCAAGGAATTTTTCAGACTTGGCCTTTTTCAGATTGAGATCGACTTCGGCTGCTTGGCCGATGAGATTGATTATAATAAGGGGATATCCGTTTGTAAGATGGACTTCACAGAAAATTTTTAAGGTGGAATGCCATTTAGACCAAATTCGGCTCCTTAGCCGATGAGATTTGTGTTTATACAATATAAAGACAAAATATGTTGCATCACCCGATGAAATCAGCAATAGCTGTGATGGCTCTACGGCGAATCTGCTCGATATCTTCTATGACTTGGGCGTCATCGGCCGTCGACCCTGAGATTGGCTTCAATGATTTGCTCAGGGTCGCAAGGTACTTGGCCGATGCCTTTAACTTTGCCGTTTGGTCTTCTATAGCCTTGGGTGATGTAGCTATCCCGGCCTGGACTTCTTGGATTTCCTTGCGAGTAGCTTCTAGCTTGGAGATGAGGTCTGCTTCGAGGCGTTGTAGTTCTTCAAGTCTGTTCTTCAAGACAATCGGCTCCACAGCTAGCTCATCCAATCTGGTCTTGTCAGAATTGACTTGAGCCTTGCTAGCGGATAGGGCCGATTCCAGGTTTTCACGTTCCCGCCTCTCCGCAATCCTTTCTTTAGCTTTTTGAAGCTTGAAGCGGTATTGTTCCAAGAAGATGGCCGGTGTTAGGGTCTCCATCAGGTCTTTGGGAAGTTGGTCTTGAATTTCTTGTACCCTGACTCTGATGGAAGTACAATCCTCCACCAAGAACTCTAGCAAGGATTCCAGCCGATTGGCAATGCCGGCTAGCTGGTTCTTTAGCTCGTCGGAGATTGATATCTTGGCTATGGCAGGAGGATCCTTGTCCTCGTCATCCAGGAACTGGCCGATGTCAAAAGAGAACATATCGACTAGGTTCTGCAAATATCAGTACAGGTCAAGGTTAACCTAGTCAAGCAAGAATCGGCAAAGAGGATCAAGGTAATCGTGGTTACCTGTGTTGGAGCATCAGTAGTGCTTGCATCGGCTTCCTTTTGCAGTGTGGAAGCAGTAGGCAAGGGAGTTGGCCGATGTGGTGCAGGTGATGGAGCCCTTGGCTGGAGAAGAGCGATAAATTGGTAAACAGATCTATGATGGAAAGACAATGTAAAATCAACTCTTACCGAAGCAATCGGAGAGGGTGATGGAGAAGGAGAAGGAGTCCTCAATCGGGCTTTGGCTTGTTGACGCCTTTGTAGGGTTGCCTTCTTGGTTCTTAGAGGGGCCGATTGAGTTCTCTCCTTGAGTATAGACGACGCAGCAGCCTGAAAAGGATATCAAATTATAGCATACTAATAAGAAGGGGATTGCATGAAGTCCAGTAAAAGAAATATGTTAACCTTGCGGACTGCATGTCTAGTCTTCCTTGGTTGGGCAGCGCCGGCTTGGTCATCGGCCGATGGGACTTTGGTGGTCTTGGCCGATGGTTTCTTAGGCGTTTCAGCCGATGAATCTTCTTCTTCGGACGCATCGGCGGCTGCTGCATCGACCTCTTCCTCCATCACTTGTTCTTCAAGGAATTTTTGCATGGAGGGGTCCAGCTCTTCAAGATCGGCTTGGTCATCAATTTTAGCCTTTTGCTGGATTTTTGGGATTTGTCCTTGGTTGGCGCTTTCCTCTTGGGGTTTTCTTTAATCATCGGCCCTTGAAGTAATGATGATACCTTTGGGGCAGTAAGGCCGATGATTGACTCCAGGATAGTAGATCCTGATGGAGCCACAGCTTGAGCATAACAAATTCTTTGGCCACTGTTGCTTACAGATGGGATCGGCTCGTCTGGGACTTGAGGGCTAATACCCTGGATAAGCTCTGTCACATAAAATCTGGCCGATTGTTGGAAAATATGAGCGGCCCATTCTTGCCACCATGACTGGAAGTTGATATGAACGAAGGCGCTCAAATGCAATCGGTCGCAGTCGCCAAGATTTGGGAGTTTGATTTCTAGTGCTTTGCTCATGACCAGCGCCGATAGGACTGTGCCTCTGCTCTCTAGGAGTCTATGAAGATACAAATTGATGGGGAGTTGTCCAAGCCCTCACTGTCTAGCAGCTACCATTGGATTGTAAAACTCGTAAGACAGGCTGGTGCTTCTTCCTTGAAATATGCCTACTGGGAGCAAGCATGGGGTGAGGCCAATCATGAATAGTTCCCTTGACTCCATGTCATCATTTACCAAGCTCAATTGAAGATCGTCAGGGAGTTCAAAATCTCGGTCCGAGGTGTAGATGAACATGTCCATCCTAACTGATGGAGGGCCGGTGTAGAATCGGATGAACCATGTCGACATGTCTTCGGCCGATTGGTCTGCTCCTGGATAAACGGAGGCTGCTTCCCCATAGGACATGCATCTTCTGGTCCTGGGATCTTCATGGTCGGCATATTTTGATGGGAAGCAAGAGTCCGATAGTGGTGGCCGATCAACTATGGTGTTGGTGTGGATGGTGAGCCAAAGCTGAATAAACCACCATGGTCCTCCATGAGCCACAGTTTGCTTCAACATTAAGTCTTGAGTGGAGGTATGGAGTAGCCGATAGACAGCTCCCAAGAGGTATCGGCCAAGAGGGATTTGCTTCTTGTCGGCCAAAGCTTGAGCCAAGTGTTGACAATTTGTAGTAGGGCCACAGGACGATCCGCAGAAGACGAATCTTTCCAACCACAGTGTCAGGAAAGCCACATGTTCTCGTTCCGAGACTGATCCTTGTTCCATGTGTTCAGAGATATATCCGGACCAGCCTCCAACCTTCTTGGTTTTCAATTTGTGACTGTTGTTCACCAGGAGGCTGAAGGGATTGATTTCAGAGTCAATGTCCAATCCTGTTAGTATCTTGACATCAATTAGAGTTGGGGTCATCGGACCTTGTTTGAACAGGAAGGCGTTTAAGGTACTAGACCAGAAGTAACTGGCGGCTGACATGAGTGGCTCGTTTTTCTTGGTATCGGCCAGGGATAAAGTAATGCATTGGCCGATTCCTATTTCGTCCCAGTGGATTTGTTTGGTTGCAGCGATTCTCTTATGCCAGGTTCTATATCCGTTAAGCTTCGATGGCCAGGATCAGGAGGTATGTTTCCATGAAGAAACATTGGGCTTGGCTTGTCTAAAGGGGATTCTGTCTGTTTCAACATTAATCAGCCAAGTCGGGTCGCAGTCGCCCATGGGGCCTAGTAAGAAACGATGTGATTTGTCGTCGGTGGGGATTAGGATTTGGTTTTTGAAGACCTAGGTTATAAGAACGACGATGAAAATATAAGACCCGGGAGGCAAAATTTTGAAACCCTAGTTTGAAGAAATCGGCGGAAAAGTGAGAATGTGGATTTAGAAGGGATTGACTTACCACAGGGACCTCGGAGGCGTAGAACGGAGCGGAGGCCATTGTTGTCGTTGAAAGGGGTCGCTGTTGAGGGGGTCGATGTCGACGGGACGCCGAGGGGTCGCCGGAGTTGAGGAACATGAAGGGATTGTCGAATCGGCGGCGAAGGGATGTGAATCTGGATTTGCGCGGTTTTCAGCCAAGCTCTAGTAAGGAAGTCGATGGGTTCCTCGGAGCTAATTCCGCCACATTATATAATGAAGCGGAATTGGGGGACATGTGTTAACGACGGATTTTGGTAATCGACTTGGAAGTGAAAGAGGAAACCGAAGCAGAGAAGAAGGATTGAGTTGGAGTCGGACCAGGCTTCGTATCGGACTTGGTAACCGTATTGGACTAGGGAGGTGCTGCCAGAAAGGACGTATCGGCCGATACGGATTCGATGTGATTGTTGGCCGATACAGGTTGTAAGTTGACAGAGTCAGCGTGGGCTTAGTCTGGGCTCAAGATAAGCTTTAAGGAAGTTGCCAAATAGAGATAAAGCTCGGTTTTAGGCAATTGTATCTTGTAAATCAAGTAGGTTTAGATCTAATCTGTGGCAAGAGTCTGCCGTAAAGACTTGTTGTTTGTTAGAGATAAGATCGTGTCTTACAAGGACCCTGTTGTAATCTCAGGTATAAATATCCCGGTAGTTTGTACATAGAAACTCTCTCACAATCCAATACAACAAACCAGTTCAATCTACTTTGGCGCATCGCCAACCCTCGCAAGAGGTTGACCTTCACGAGTTCTTGCCTTCCCAGAACAAAGTTAAGAACTCGTTCCCGACGATCGGCATCGTCGGGGCTAGCGTGTCGCTTTAGGCACGTTAAGCCTCGATGATGCGATCGTCGTCTATCATGTTTTGAGTAATCTTGACAGGCGTCTTAACTATGCTTCGCCGGCGATCTATTTGTTTTAGGGTTTATTGCCGACGACGGTTTAATCATTATGCTTGGTTAGATTGTTCAATGCATCTACCATCCCCAAAAGCAATGGACGGCTTGATTTTCTTTGTGTTAAGTTTCGATTCACACTTTGAGTTGCTATCGACCTTAGTCCTGTTTTGAGATCTAACACAAAGTCTGCTTTCGGTTGTAATTAAGGATATAACTGGGGTTTCAGCTAGTTTTATTTGATACACGTGTTTATTATAATGTTTTCATGTGTATCTGTCATCTACATAAACGGAATTATTAATAGGAATGCATCTGTTATGAATAATTCTCTAGGGTTTATCTGTGATTGATATGTTTTTATTGGTTGATTGGTTCATGTAGATTTGCACTAGAGTTTTAGCTAGTGTAGTTATCTTTATTGTTCTTATCGGCCGATGCCATTATTCGACAGCAACATGTTGATGAAGGCCGATAAGATCTATGCTTTAATTATGCTTTATCATGAGTAAGCCGATATAGCTTTGCCCTATCGGCTGGGTTATGACAATGTGTCGTCGGCCTATTGGTTGATCGGCCGTTGTTTTCTGACATGGTTTACTTGTTTCTTGTTGATTGCAGATCAAATCAACTTGCACGCTCTGCACATGATTAGGCAAGTCATTTGGACCTGCACTAGAGTTAAGCAGATCTCCCAGGCCACCGTGGTAACGCGGAACCCATTTGGTTGCAAGGCGGGTCAAAATTCTGCGCCAACAGTGTCATCGGCCATTGACCCTGGAATCGGTTTTAAGGATTTGCTCGGGGTTGCCAAGTACTTGGCCGATGCCTTCAGTTTCGCCGTCTGGTCCTTTATGGCCTTTGGCGATGCAGCTATCCCAGCCTTGACTTCTTGGATTTCTTTGCGAGTTGCTTCCAGCTTGGACATGAGATCTGCTTCGAGGCGGTGAAGTTCTTCGAGTCTGTTGTTCAAGACAATCGGCTCAATGGCCAGCTCGTCTAGCTTGGTCTTATCAGAATTGACTTGAGCTTTGCTGGCGGTTAAGGCCGATTCCAAGCTCTCACGTTCCCGCCTCTCCGCGATTCTTTCTTTAGCTTTCTGAAGCTTGAAGTGGTATTGTTCCAAGAAGATGGCCGGTGTTAGGATTTCCATCAGGTTTTCAGGCAATTGATCTTCAATTTCTTGTACTCTGCTCCTGATGGGATTGTAGTCCTCCACCAAGTACTCCAATGACGACTCCAGTCGCTTGACGATATCGGACAGCCGGTTCTTCAGATCGTCGGAGATTGATGCCTTGGCCGTGACAGGTGGCTCTTGGTCCTCATCATCAAGAAATTGGCGATGTCAAAAGAGAACATATCGGCTAAGTTCTGCGAACAACAAGATGGGGCAGGGTTAGCTTGGTCAAATAAAAATCGGCAAGGGATTTGAAGTGATCTGGTTTACCTGTGTTGGAGCATCGGCTGTGCTTGCATCGGCTTCCTTTTGTGGTCTTGAAACAGTAGGTGAGGGGGTTGGCCGATGTGGTGCGGACGATGGAGCATGTGGCTGAAGAGGGATGAGCAAGGACGATCAGATCTCTATCATTAAAAGAATAAAACAAAAAGATCAACTCTTACTGAAGCAATCGGAGAGGGTGGTGGAGAAGGAGAAGGAGTTCTTAATCGGGCCTTGGTTTGTTCACGCCTTTGCAAGGTTGTTTTCTTAGTTCTTAAAGGGGCCGATTGAGTTTTCTCCTTGAGCACAGATGACGTGGCAGCCTGAAAAGGATATCGAATTATAGCATACCAACAGAAGGGGATTGCGTAGATTCAGTAAAGGAAATGCGCTAACCTTGCAAACTGCATGTCTGGTTTTCCTTGGTTGGGCGGCAACGACTTGGTCATCGGCCGATGGGATTGTAGTGGTCTTGGCCGATGGTTCTTTAGCGGTTTTAGCTAATGGATTTTTTTCTTCAGCTAGATCGGCAGCAGCTGCATCGACCTCCTCCTCCATTACTTGTTCATCTGGGAATTCTTCTACGGAGGGGTCCAGTTCTACAGGATAGGCTTGGTCGGCAGCCTTGGACTTTTTCACTGGTTTGTGGGGCTTGTCCCTTGCTGGCGCCTTCCTTTTGGTGGCTTCTTTGGCTATCGGCCCCTGGAGCAGTGATGAGACCTTTGGGGCAGTAAGGCCGATAGTCGATTCCATGACAGAGTTACCCGATGGAGCCAAGACCATTGCGTATGACAGGCTGATATCTTGGATGAGCTCTGTTAAGTGAAATCTGGCCGATTGATGGAAGATATGAGCAGCCCATTCTTGCCAACATTCCTGAAAGCTGATATGGATGAAGGCGCTCAGATGCCATCGGTCACAGTCACCCAGATTTGGGACTTCAATCTCTAGTGCTTTGCTCATGACCAGTGCTGATGAAACCGTGCCTCTGCTCTCTAGGAGTTTATGGAAATATAAATTGATGGGAAGTTGTCCAAGCCCGCACTGTTTAGCAGCCACCATGGGATTGTAAAATTCATAGGACAGGCTGGTGCTTCTTCCTTGGAATATGCCTACCGGGAGCAGGCATGGGGTGATGCCGATCATGAACGATTCCCGTGACTCCATATCATCGTTCACCAGGTCCAAGTGAAGGTCATCGGGGAGTTCGAAATCCTGGTCTGAGGTGTAGATGAACATGTCCATCTTAACTGATGGGGGACCGGTGTAGAATCGGATGAACCATGTGGACATGTCTTCGGCCGATTGATCTGCTCCAGGATAAACAGAGGCCGCTTCTCCAAAAGACATGCATCTTCTGGTTCTGGGATCTTCGTGATCGGCGTACTTTGAGGGGAAGCAGGAGTCTGATAGTGGAGGCCGATCGACTATGGTGTTGGTGTGAATAGTTAACCAGATTTGGACAAACCACCATGGTCCTCCATGCGCCACCGTGTGCTTCAGCATCAGATCTTGGGTGATAGAGTGAAGCAACCGATAGACGGCTCCCAGGAGATATCGGCCAAGGGGGATTTGTTTCTTATCAACCAAAGCTTGCGCCAAGTGTTGGCAATTTAGAGTGGGGCCACAGGTTGATCCACAGAAAACAAATCTTTCCAACCATAGCGTCAGGAAGGCCACGTGTTCTCTCTCTGAGACTGATACTTGTTGCATATGCTTAGAGATATATCCAGACCAGCCTCCAATTTTCTTGGTTTTCAATTTATGGCCGCTGTTTGCCAAGAGGCTGAAGGGATTGATCTCGGACTGGATGTCTAGTCCTGTTAGCAGCTTGACGTCAATCAAAGTTGGGGTCATCGGACCTTGCTTGAACAGGAAAGCGTTCAAGGTGTTGGATCAGAAGTAGGTGGCCGCTGACATAAGTGGTTCGTTTTTCTTGGTATCGGCCAGGGATAAGGTAATGCATTGGCCGATTCCTATTTCGTCCTAGTGAACCTGTTTGGATGCAGCAATCCTCTTGTGGCAGGTTCTGTACCCATTGAGCTTCGACAGCCAGGATCTGAAAGTGTGTTTCCATGAAGAAACATTGGGCTTGGCTTGTTGGAAGGGGACTCTGTTTGTCTCGGCGTTTATCAGCCAGGTTGGGTCGCAATTGCCCATGGGGCTTAGTAGGAATCGGTATGATTTGTCGTTGGTGGGGATCAAAATTTGATTTTTGAAGACCTATGTCATAAGAACAACGATGAAGAATGAGACCCGGGGGGCAAGAGCAGGAACCCTAATTTGAAGAACTCGGCGAGAAAATGAAAATGCGAAGGGGCTGACTTACCACAGGGATCTCGGAGGCATAAAACGGAGCGGAAGCCATTGTTGTTTTCGAAGAGGTCGCCGTTGAGGGGGTTGATGCCGATGGGACGCCAAGGGGTCGCCGGAGTTGAAGAACGCGAGTGGTTACTAAATCGGCGGCGGAGGGTTGCGAATCTGGATCTGCGCGGTTTTCAGACAAACCCTAGCAAAGAAGTCGATGGGTTCTTCGGAGCTAATTCCGCCACATTATATAATGAAGCGGAATTGGGGGGCATGTGTTAACAGCAGATTTTCGTAATTGGCCCAGAGAAGGGAGAAGAAACCGACGCGGAGAGAAGGGCTGGATTGGAGTCAGACCAGGTTTCGTATCGGACTCGGTAGGCGTATCGGACTGGGAGAGGCGTTACCAGGAAGAGCATATCGGCCGATACAGATTCAATATGGTCATCGGCCGATAGAGGCTGGAAGTTGACATTGTCAGCGTGGGCTTGGTCTAGGCTCGAGATAAACTTCAAGGTGGTTGCCAAATAAAGATAAGGCTCGGTTTTAGGCAATTGTATCTTGTAAATCAAGTAGGTTTAGATCTAATTTTTGGCAAGAGTCTGCCACAAAGACTTGTTTGTTAATTAGAGATAAGATCGTGTCCTACACGGACCGTGTTGTAATCTCGGGTATAAATATCCCGGTAGTTTGTACATAGAAACTCTCTCAATCAATCACACAATCAACCAAGTTTAATCTATCTACGGCGCATCGCCAACCCTCGCAAGAGGTTAACTCCCGATGAGTTCTTGCTTTCCCAGAGCAGAGGTAAGAACTCGTACCCGAAGATCTACATCATCGGGGCTAGCGTGTCGCTTTAGGCACGTTAAGCCCTGGCGATGTGATCGTCGTTTATCGTGTGTTAGCTAATCTTGATGCGGTTTCCTAATTCTATCTCGCCAGCGGCTAACTCGTTTTAGGGTTTATTGCCGACGATGATCAAATTAGCTTGCTCGTCTAGATTATCTAAGGCATCTACCATCCCCAAAAGCGATCGACGACTTGATTTTCTTTGTGTTAACTCTCGATCTACAGTATGAGTTGCTATCGACCTTAGTCGTGTTTCGAGGTTTAACCCAAAGCCTGTTTTCCGATCGTAATTAAGGATAGCACTGGGGTTTTAGTCGGTCTTACCCAATGCATGTGATCGGCTATGTTCTTGCATATGTTTGCCACCTATATAGGCAGATTGGTGAATATAAGCATATCAGTTATAGGGTATTCTTAGGATCTCTCTCTGTGATTGGTATATTTATATTGGCCGATTGGCTTGTATAAGTTCACACTAGCGTATTAGCTAGTGTATTTATCTTTATGCAACCCTCATCGGCCGATTCCAGTGATTCGCTATAAACATCTTAACATGGGCCGATGGGATTAGAACTGTTTTATCAGGTACATCATATTATTACTTCAAGTAAGCTGATATAGCTTTGCCCTATCGGCCAGACCTACATGATGCAGCATCGGCCTATCAGCCGATCGGCCATCGTTTCTCACATGGTTTACTTGTTTATTCTTGTTGATTGCAGATCAAATCAACTGGTACGCCCTGCACGCACCTAGGCAAGCCATTGGACCTGCAATGGAGCTAAGCAGACCTCCCAGGCCACCGTGGAAACGTGGAACCTGTTTTGTTGCGAGGCGGGTCTAAATTCTACGCCAACATGCTTTTGGCACGCCCGGTGGGACCAAAAGAACGCAAGCTTCGCAACAACAGGAAGACCACTGCAAGATGTCAAAGCAGGCTGAGATCTCCGAGGAGAACGTCGTCTCCATGACCGTCGACCAGCTCAATGAAGAACAGAAAGTCGAGATGGAAAAGCTGGTTGAGCAGTTCCAAAACATGTCCTACCGAACATCGGTTCGGTCGACCGAAAATCCGTTCGGTCGGCTGAACACGGGGTTCCATGGGGATGGCTCCCCCATCACATAACATGGTTCCCCCGCCACCTAAGAGGGTTTGGGGACATAGCCAGCCCCATGCACCCCTAGCGTCCAGCCCTTCACGAGTCACACACAGTTTTCGCTCGGCAGCCCGGCATACCGAACGTCGGTTCGATCGACCGGAAATCCGTTCGGTCGGCCAAACACGGGGTCCCGTGGGGATGGCTCCCCCACCACATAACATGGTTCCCCCACCACCTAAGAGGGTTTGGGGACATAGCCAGCCCCATGCACCCCGAGCGCCCAGCCCTTCACGAGTCACACACAGTTTTCGCTCGGCAGCCCGGCCTACCGAACGTCGGTTCGGTCGACCGAAAATCCGTTCGGTCGGCCAAACACGGGGTCCCGTGGGGATGGCTCCCCCACCACATAACATGGTTCACCCAGCACGTAAGAGGGTTTGGGGGCATAGCAAGCCCCATGCAGCCCTAGCGTCCAGCTCTTCACGTGTCACGCACAGTTTCGCTCGGCAGCCCGTCCTACCAAACGTCGGTTCGGTCGACCGAAAATCCGTTCGGTCGACCGAACACGGGGTCCCGTGGGATGGCTCCCCGACCACATAACATGGTTCACCCACCACCTAAGAGGGTTTGGGGGCATAGCCAGCCCCATGCACCCCTACCATCCAGCCTTTGACGAGTCACACATAGTTTTCGCTCGGCAGCCCGTCCTACCGAACATCGGTTCGGTCGACCGAAAATCCGTTCGGTCGGCTGAACACGGGGTTCCATGGGGATGGCTCCCCCATCACATAACATGGTTCCCCCACCACCTAAGAGGGTTTAGGGACATAGCCAGCCCCATGCACCCCTAGCGTCCAGCCCTTCACGAGTCACACACAGTTTTCGCTCGGCAGCCCGGCATACCGAACGTCGGTTCGGTCGACCGAAAATCCGTTCGGTCGGCCAAACACGGGGTCCCGTGGGGATGGCTCCCCCACCACATAACATGGTTCCCCCACCACCTAAGAGGGTTTGGGGACATAGTGTTGATGCAAAAAACACACACTGGCCTGGGAGATCTGCTTAACTCCAGTGCAGGTCCAAAGCTTGGTGAGATGCGGGCGTGCCAATTGGTTTGATCCTGCAACCAATAAGAAACAAAGAAAGTGCAATTAAATCCACCAATGATAGCCGATCGGCTGGTTTACCGATGACATATCATTGAGCATTGAGCCGATGCAAGATGCATTAAATCGGCTATAACAGATAAAGCAAGATAAAGCTAAATCTACTCAATCGGCTGTAGATATCAACAAAATATAATCTAAGTCTCAAAATATATTTAAACCAAGTGATTGGGATAGATCGGACAGGGCGCCGAGACAGTATGAATCACTTATGCCTAAAAACACCTCAAGAGAGAGATTATATATATTCATAGCATAGCCGATAAAGTGAATCTAACATAGATCCAATGCCATAAAATCCACAAGATTAGATTAAACAGTGAAACCTTTGTTGTCATCGGCTAAATTCAACTTATATGCAATCCTTATAAGCCGATGCAACGTCCAGATAACTCATCGGCTGAAACCCCGATGAAACCCTTATCGGCAATCAAAAAGCAGGCTAGAGATTCATGGTTCTAAGCACGACTTAGTAGGTCAAACCCAACTGATGCAGCACTAAGTATGTAAAGAAACACGGTATCTAGATGATCAAGCCCTTGACTGATTTTCAGGGTGGTAGATGCCTAAGCTAATCTAATCTAGCAAGACGATTTAG
>BDMV01000001.1:49010372-49140214 GCA_008326285.1 Oryza officinalis | reverse complement strand
ATTGCTCTCTCCCTTTGTATGTAGGCCACCTCACTGGATCCTTCTTGCGATCCATCTAAACGATTCCAAGATTGTCGTCATGGATGGTTTGAGAAAACCGCGAGAAGTTTTTCAATCTGTCATTGACATCCTAAATAAGGCACTTCTGAAGTATAAGAAGAAGTGTGTTCGACACGCTCCATGTGCAAATACATTCCGGGTTTGCTGCCACCCCTGGTGCTCACGCCAGGATCAGGGCACGAGCACATGTGGGTTCTACGTGATGAAATTTATGTGGCTTTTCATGGACGACAACAACTGGAACATTACGGATTCTGAGGTTCGCCAATTTTGTTTAGACGTAAATACACATTTCCAAACACATAGTACGTTTTCACATCTTCTATCCTTCCATTTGCAGAAATTAAAGCTTCCGACGAGTAAATTGCTGCCACATGTTTGCTTTGCCCTCGCTGAACAACTCTGTGGATTCATCTTCCAACATGTCATCTCGTCGAATGGCGCATATCACATTTCAAGAGCTCCAGATGGGCTACTGGGTTTCATTGAGGCTGGTGGCCCTAGTGACACTGTAGACAGTCGTTCAACGACAAAGGATAAGCAGACTTAGAATTAGTGAGCAGAATGTAGCTTTCTAGGTATCTTGTAGATTGGTTATTTCGATTGATGTCTCGAACATGAATTAAGTGTATCTATTTGGTTAATGTTTATCTATTTGTTTTCTTGAACACTTATCTACTCATGTGTCATGTGTTAAGTTTCTCTAGCTAATATTTTTATCTCTCAAAGTAACAGGTGATCTCCTGGACTAGGTGTAGCATGGATGAGGCCGGTATCGTCGTTGTTGTCCCTGGAATCCACAGGTGAGCATGTGTAACTAAAATTTTCATAGGAGTACGAGTTTAGAGCATTTGAGATGTTGTAGAGCTCAAGCGATTTTTTGTCAAGTCTCCTGAGATGTGTAACACATCTGGTCGCCGCCTTCGTGTGGTTTGACGGGCACGTCTCAGGCTGAAGTTGGCTGGCACGCTGAGTCCCAGCAATATCTCCTATGTTCTCTACTCGAGCTTTGGGTTTTATATGTTAGGCCTTGTGAGACTAATTAATTTAGAGCATTTGAGATGTTGTAGAGCTCAAGCGAATTTTTGTCAAGTCTCCTGAGATGTGTAACACATCTGGTCGCCGCCTTCGTGTGGTTTGACGGGCACGTCTCAGGCTGAAGTTGACTGGCACGCTGAGTCCCAGCAATATCTCCTATGTTCTCTACTCGAGCTTTGGGTTTTATATGTTAGGCCTTGCGAGACTAATTAATTATAAATTAATGATTGCTTTTGGTGGTTAATACTTGAAAAAACACATATATAGGAGTATAGAGGAGTAGGACTTATGTGAATCTTTTTGAGATATTGTATAATAATGAGATAATTTAATGTTTTATAAGTAATTTAGTTTATACTGTCCAGTAAATACAGTAAGTAATTTCCATTTAAGAAGGGTAGAGGAATCAAAACACATGTGGTTATTCGGAATGAACAATCCTGAGAGGGAGGGGAGAGAGAAACTTACGGACATTCCTGAACCCAAGAATTCAAAATAACAAGTTCCTCTTTACCCAGAAAAAAAGAACCACTTAGAATAGCCAAAAGATTATATTTGTCGAGAAATGCAAAATGATATGGAAATGACCCTCATTATCTATTTTGGCCAATTGTATTATTTCTTTGCGTATTCCTATAGGGGGTTTTTGTACATGTGTATTCGGTTTCTCTTTTATCATTTCGTCCAGGGGGGTGGGTGTCCGGCTTGCCGTCCTTCTCCCCCTCCGAGAGCTCCGAGAGGTCGGCGGCGGCCTCCCGGCTGCCCAGCTCCTGCTCCAACCGCCGGCGAGACAGCTGTCGCGAGAATTCCCACTCCACCTGCAAATACCATATCAACCGTCCATTTTCAGATGTAGGTTTCATCAACGGTTGCGAAAACAAGACAAAAAAGGATATGGTTTCATAAACAGAGATGTTTTTTTTTTCTCCATGCTTCACCATTTTGAACAACGTGATTTTAGGCACTTTTTTTTAAAAAAAAAGGAAATTTACACGAAACAGTTTAATCTCATGAGGAAAACGTAGGAGTTTCGCGCGTTTTAAACCAGGCTTAAAGCACAGAAAAGGTATGATCCGAACCGCTTACCTGTTCGATTGCTTCGAGATCTGGACAACTCATGCTAAAATGGTAAACCATGGTAACACAAACTGGAGATTGCTGTTTATGTTCTTGTGTAAAAATGACTTGAAACTTGTTGACTACACCCAAACAATAATGAAGGCAGTTGCCTCTGGATAACTGGATATCAGCATATATATATAACACCAAACAACTAGTTAACAGGTTTGACAGAGTATTTGGTCATATTCTTCAACTTATCACTAAAATTGTGTAAAAAAAACAGAGTTGCAAAATATATTCTTCTATGAAAAATTGAAGGACTAGCATGCATCTTTGCTTGCAGATATCATCACTGCATATGTTTAAGCTTCTGTTACAATTATTGTTGATTGCTTATCATGTACCATTTTACTACTGTTTTCCAGAGTGGCATATAATTTTTCTAGACCTAGAGCTAGAATAGTATGTTGAGAAAATGAAAAATAGGAATAGAACTTCAGAAATAGGAATAGAATAGTAGTAATATGAACTGATGATTGAGTTTTAAGCTGAAGAATACTACACTAACTTTTTAGCAATTGATTTATCTGAATATATGAATTGATTTGATTCCTGTGAACTATATGTGAGACATAAATACTGTGAAATGTGCGAATATGTGAATACTTGTGGTGAATATGTGAATATGTGAATATCTGTGAATCTGAGTTTCAGGAAATATATTCTGACGAATTGCATACAGAACTTATTTTTTTTTTGCCTCAAGACTATAGGTGCCGGTTCTTTACAGGAACCGACACCTATATTGGACATCTAAGACGCTCTGGTAGGCTTATAGGTGCCGGTTCTTTAAACATGAAAGAATACACAAATTCCTTAATGTATTTAAAATTTTTCGGCAAAACCTCTCCCCCCGTTTGCATGAGCCGCACGAAGACGCTCAAAATGAGCTCATCAGCGCTGAGAGAAGACATATATAGGTGCACAAGATATAGGTGCCGGTTTACAACAATAACCGGCACCTATAATCAGTTCCTTCCGTGGTAAGGAACCACATATGTGCCGGTTCTTGTTACGAACCGGCACATATCTTATAGGTGTCGGTTTGTAGCATCCGGCCGATACCAATTGAAACAAATAGGTGCCGGTTCATAACAAGAACCGACACCTATTCCTTTCTCCGCCCGAACCGGCACCTATAATCTATAATTGAGACGATATACGACTAATAGGTGCCGGTTTTTGTTCAACCGACACCTATTATGCCGACACTGATGAACGTTTTTGTAGTAGTGTTCGTTATATGATTCTGCACAAGTTAAATATGTGTTGTTATTAGGAAGTGACCATGGCTCAACTGGTTATGTCCTTGTGGTGGAACCAATCCATTTGAACAGCGACGACGCGTGGGGCGGCGAGGCGACGCTGGTGGAGTCCGACGGCGAGGACCACTGCTTCCACCTCTCACCGAAGCCTAACCCCAACGCCGTGGCGCTCATGGACCACGTTGTCGAGTTCATCGCCAAGGGCAAGACCACCGCACCGACCAGCTTGCTGATGGCGAAGCAGCGTCGTCGCCGGTTTACGTTACATGGCACGGGAAGCACGGAGAAGACGACGTCAAGTGCGGCGCCAACTCGGGGAGTTTCCGGTGGGCCAAGGTGCACGGCCCAAACTGTCTCGAAAGCTCAACAGGCCGGATCAGAAATGGGCAACATAAGGCCTCCCAATAAGGTCCACATGTGCTCCCTTTCTGCAGTGGCTCTAGGGAGGAGTGTGCTAAGGAGTTATCTATAACAAATGGAAAATGTAGGGCCTTGTGTTTTCAGGACTCACCTTTCCCACTCATTTTGATAAATATATTACCTATGGCTATGTTACAAAATGAAGGATCAGATTAAGACATATCGGTCTGGGGGACAGATATATATGCTTAATATGTAGTTTAATATTTTGTGTTGCTAATTAAAAAAAATCCATATCATCACTTACACAGATTTCTTTATTACTCCCCGGTCAGCAATATATGATGTCTTTACATTAAATTAGTGTTAAAACATCATATATTAATTATCAGAGGGAGTATAATAATCATTATTCCTAAAATTTGATAAGAAGTAGAAAATGCTATGTGAGATTTATTGAAATAAGAAGAATGCAAGCAATGTTGATGTTCCGAGTTTGATGTGGTCATACACAATGTCCTTGTTTGAAGGACAACAGCGTCTCACCTTGTGCTAAGAGCTGCCATCAGGGATATAAGTGGGCTGCCCGTCAGCCCACTTATAAGTCACTTTTTGGGGGGGCTGGCTTGTATATTGGCACGTAAAAAGGAAAAAGATCCATTTTGCCTCTCAACTATGGACAAAGTTTGATTCACATCATTCAACCGTAAAACCAACTATCGATGCTACCTCAACTATTAAAACCTGATCAATTTATCTCCCTGCATGATTTTTAGTGGTGGTTTCATTCTACATAGCACTTTGACATGGTCTTTTATGTGATGTGGTGCCTACGTGGCACTTACGTGGTATTCCAATCCGATAAACTAAAAATATTTAAAATAGACAGGACTCACTTGTGAGTATCCAGTGAAGAAAAATTAGTGAGGCCCACACGTTATCCCCCCTCTCTTTCTCTTCTCTTCTCTCCTCCTCTCTCCTTTCTTTTACTCCTCTCATGTCAGAGTACTGTGGCAGCAAGGAGAAGGTGCCGAGCGAGGGGGGAGGGGGTTGGAACGGCGGTGAGGAAGACAGGCATCCAGTAGCAAGACGAAGAAGAATGCCAGTGTGGTTTGCATCTTTCAGTTTCGCAAACACGGCTGCCTCTAAGCTTCACTGATACCAATTTTCTTGTGTTCTTCTTTTTGTTGTTTGTTGTTGTACTGTTGTTGATGATGCAAAACTTCATAATACAATATCGCTCAGCAAACACGTATTCCTCCCAAGTTCTCTCCTTTTCCCAGAGCGTTCCTAGAATGATAATTATTTTATACGGCATGTACGTATTAATTCATAGGATAATTAATATTGTTCCACACATATAGTACCGGCCTGAACAATATGGATAAGAATGTGAAAGGTATCGGCATATGTTTGTAAGCATGGAAACGTGTATCAGTATTGGTTTTGAATACATATGGCATCTCTCGTTGTTTTTTCCTCTGCAAAACTTGATAGCATTAATTAATTATTACGTCAGCAACGCGTAGTTCACACAGGTTAATCATCTTCTTTCCCAGATAAGTTCATCAACAACAATTTTGTATAGCAGTATTCATTCATGAGAAATTTGTTCCAGGCTTCCTGAGAATCTATATATATTCCCTTCTAAGAATGTTTTTGTCTTTTCAAATGGAACGCGTATCCTTGAAAGATCGAGAGAAATGTAACGCGTATCGATCGGTAGTCAGTTGTTTAAAGAATTAATCAATTAATTAGGGTCTCCTAAAAAACTAATTAAGGGGTTTAGAGAAACTTCACCAGCACGGCACCTACTCCCTATAAGAACCCCGCTTTGCATTAATTCCATGCAAGCCATCGTACAAGAGCTACCGGCAGCATGAGAACAAGCAAGAGCTCACCGGCGCCGGCGTGCAGCAACATCGCCGTCGACCTCCGGTCGTTCCTACTCGTGTTCAACGACGGCCGCACATGGATCTTGCTGCGCCACGAGACGGTGGCAGTGTCCGACGAGAAGAGAAGCGCGAACGGGGTCGTGACGAAGGACGTCGTCATCGACGACGAAACCGGCGTGTCCGTCCGCGTGTTCCTCCCCGTAGACGCGGCCGTGGCCGCCGCCGCGGCCGGGAGGAGGCTCCCCTTGTTCGTCTACGTCCATGGCGGCGCCTTCTGCACGGGGAGCGCCTCCGCCAAGATGTTCCATGACTACGCGGAGTCACTCTCTGCTCGCGCCGTGGCGGTCGTCGTGTCCGTGGATTACCAGCAGCTTACGACGACGCGTGGGCGGCGCTCCGGTGGGCGGCTTCCCGCCGTCGCCTCTCCGACGACACCTGGGTCGGCGACTACGCCGACCGCTCGTGCGTGTTCCTCGCCGGCGAGAGCGTCGGCGCCAACATCGTGCACAACGTGGCGGTACGGGCCGGCCGCACCGCCACCCGCAACGCCGGCGAGGACGACGACGACGACATCGACATCGAGGGCATGATACTCCTGCATCCATACTTCTGGGGCACCGAGCGGCTGCCGTGCGAGACACCGACCGCCTGGCGCGCCACGGGCACGGGCGAGCCGAAGCTACTGCCGGAGAGGGTTGACGCCCTCTGGCCGTACGTGACGGCGGGCGCGGCGGGCAACGGCGGCGATCCCCGNCTCCCGCCGAGGCGATAGCGTCGCTGCCGTGCCGCCGGGCGCTGGTGGCCGTGGCCACGGAGGACGTCCTGCGGGGCCGCGGCCGCCGGTACGCCGGCGCGTGGGGTGGCAGGGCGACGCTCGTGGAGTCCAAGGGCGTGGACCATTGCTTCCATCTCTTGCTGGAGTTTAGCTCCCACACCGAGACCGGTGTGCTCATGGATCGCGTCGCCAAGTTCATCGCCATGGGCAAGTATAGATGGCCATATGGCCCGAGGCCCGACGGCCCGGCCCAAGGCACGGCAATTTGGCCTGGCCCAAGCATGGCACGGCCCGACTGGGGTCATGCCCGTGTCGGCCCAGCCCGACAGCCGGGCCGTGACTGGGCTGCTCCTTTGGCATGGTGGGCCGGCCCGGCCCGGCATGAAAGAGGTTGGCACGGTGGGCCGGCACGGCCCGGCACGGTCCAACAGCAGGCACGACCCGACCGAGGCCTGTTACGCCGGGCGAATATATATTTCCCAAACCGCATTCTCTCAAACCCTAACCCTAGCCACCTCAGTCTCTCTCGACTGATCCGCCGCTCCGCCTCCACCTCCAGGCTCCAGCCTCCAGCCCTGAGTCCCTGACCCCTGAGCCCTCCACGCCTTCATCCCTCTTCGTCGGCGTCTCCGATGGATGCCTCGCCGGATCTAGCACCGAAGGTCAGCGGGCTCCCGCTGGGGGCTTGAGGGTCGTCTCTTCTCTATCTTTTTCTTTCATCTCTTTGGCTGATCCGTGACCGTGAGCTCTTCGTCTCCGGTCGTCGGATCGACGATCGCACTGTCGATTTCCTCTCCATTCTGTACTTTTTTTTTGCAACCCTCATCGTTTCTCTGTGAGCTCTTCATCAGATCCACCCCCAAAATCTAGTCTCTCCTCTCGTCTTCTCGTAGATCCGTGGATTTCAATCATCAATGGCAACTCCGGTGCTCCGGATGCGCAGGTACAAGCTTTTTTTAGTTTATTTTTTCTCTATTCGATCAGATCCCTAACTACTCTCTGCTCTCGTCATTGTTTCATTTGTTCTTGCAGGTCGCTGAGCGGTAGGCGGCAGCCACCGTTGAGGAATCGGACTTTTTAGGCACCGTTCTCTAGGCAAACTATCAGTAGGGACGTTTTTAAGGTCTTCGACAAGAGTCGTGCTATGCTTATTGAGACTTTGAAGTCTGTTAACTCTGTTGCTTTGACATCTAATATATGGTCTGGTAATGCTAAGGAGGATTATTTGAGTGTTGTTGCCCATTTTGTTAATTCTAATTGGCAATTAGAGAAGAGGATTTTGGGACTGGTGCTAATTGATGTGTCACACAATGCTAAAAATATTTCTGAACGTGTGCTTTCTGTTGTTCAAGAATATGGTTTGACTGATAAGATTTTCTCTATTACTCTGGACAATGCCTCTGCTAATTCTAAAGCAATGGATAATCTTAAACCTACTCTGGAGCAGAGAGCAGAGAGTAATTAGGGATCTGATCGAATAGAGAAAAAATAAACTAAAAAAAAGCTTGTACCTGCGCATCTGGAGCACCGGAGTTGCCGTTGATGATAGAGATCCACGGATCTACGAGAAGACGAGAGGAGAGACTAGATTTGGGGGGTGGATCTGACGAAGAGCTCACAGAGAAACGATGAGGGTTGCAAAAAAAAAGTACAGAATGGAGAGGAAATCGACAGTGCGACCGTCGATCCGATGACCGGAGACGAAGAGCTCGCGGTCACGGATCAGCCAAAGAGATGAAAGAAAAGGATAGAGAAGAGACGATCCTTAAGCCCCCAGAGGGAGCCCGCTGACCCTCGGTGCTAGATCCGGCGAGGCATCCATCGGAGACGCCGACGAAGAGGGATGGAGGCGTGGAGGGCTCAGGGGTCAGGGACTCAGGGCTGGAGGCTGGAGCCTGGAGGTGGAGGCGGAGTGGCGGATAGGTCGAGAGAGACTGAGGTGGCTAGGGTTAGGGTTTGAGAGAATGCGGTTTGGGGAATATATATTCGCCCGACGTAACAGGCCTCGGTCGGGCCGTGCCTGCCGTTGGACCGTGCCGGCCCACCGTGCCGAGGGAGCAGCCCAGGCACGGCCCGACTGTCGGGCCGGGCCGCCACGGGCACAACCCTAGTCGGGCCGTGCCGTGCTTGGGCCGAGCCAAATTGTCGTGCCTTGGGCCGGGTCGTTGGGCCTCGGGCCATATGGCCATCTATAGCCACGGGGGCAATTAGTGCCGCGGTGGGCTAATCGTTGCCGCGGTAGAGGAGGAAGAGGGATCGGGGGCGATGGTGTCCGTTGCCATGGCTGAGGGCGCGGCAGCGGCGCTTCGATCGATGCTGCGCAGCAAGCGGCCGCGTGGTTAGGGCGGGCTTCGGAGTCCGTGCGGCAGAGGCGGCGACTGCTCGGTGGGTTGGAGTCGAACGACAGCAGCTCCACCTCAGGCAATAGCGATGCAAAATAAAGCTAAGCGGCAGGTAATTAATCATCTCCTACCTCCCTGCTTCCTAGGTGACTTTGATGATTTGGTTGCTTGAGACAAGTCTTGTGCATTTAGTTTGTGGGTTGTTGGTGCTACTAGCTAGGATTGAGCCTAAAGCTCTTTATGTTGTATGAGAAAGGTCAGTCTTGTTGTAAGCACAGTCAATTGTGGGATGAGGTGCTCAGATAGTTAGCTAATCTAAGTTAAATGTGCAGTTGCAGAGACTAGTTAGTTCAGGTTGTGCTGAATATATTCTAGGTTATTTAAAAAACAGATCTGAATTGCGGAATACAAATACTTTGAAACAATTAAACAAACATGTAAATGTTAAATTAAGTGCCTAAATACAAACTACCAAAGCATTTAATTGATAAGAAAGTAATAAGCTCTAATGTTGCTGGCCACCAAATTTTTGCCACATGTGATCCATCAAATTTTGCTTGAGACGACGATGGGTTGCTCGATCATGAATCTCCGCATTTTTTCTCTAGGATGTCAGCAAATCCATATACCGGGCCATGGCCAAGCCCTAACATTTGTGCGGAAAATTGCCCCTGTTCATATGTATTGTCATCGGGTATATCATAGGCGTCTCTCTCATCCTCAACTATCATGTTATGCAAAATTATACATGCATACATAATATCAGCCAATTCTTCCCTTTCCCATAGACGTGCCGGGTGACGTATGATAGCCCAACGTTTTTGCAGAACCCCAAAAGCTTTTTCCACATCTTTTCTTGCAGATTCTTGACATTGTGCAAACAATTTAACCTTTTCATTCTGAGGTCTTTTTATTGATTTCACAAATGTTGCCCACTCTGGATATATACCATCAGCTAGATAGTATCCCATGTTATAGTTCGTTCCATTAACTATAAACTGGACCTCGGGTGCTATTCCTTGTAGTACCTCAGTGAACAATGGTGACTGATCCAATACATTGATATCATTATTGGAACCAGCAACCCCAAAAAAAGCATGCCAAATCCATATGTCAGCAGAAGCAACCCCTTCAAGCATGATAGTCGGTACTTCATAATCACCACGGGTGAATTGCCATTTCCATACAACCGGACAGTTTTGCCACTCCCAATGCATGCAATCAATACTGCCCAACATTCCAGGGAACCCATGTGCCTCTCCAAATTGAAGTAAACGTTGAATATCCTCTTGAGTAGGCCGACGAAGATATTGCTGGCCAAATAAAAGCCTCACACCTTTAACAAATTGATCAGACATTCTATTGCTGTTGTTTCTGCTATCCCATACGATTCATCCATAAGATCAGCTGGTGTACCATATGCCAACATTCTCATGGCAGCCGTGCATTTTTGCAGCGGTGATAGACTCACCTTACCGAATGCATCTCGCCTTAGCCAAAAATATGGGGACCAAACACCAAGAGCTTCAACAATTTACAAAAATAGATGCTTTCTCATGCGAAATCGCTTACGAAACTGATCATCAGTATACAAAGGGTTGTCGCCAAAATATTTAGCAAATAATCTGTTATCATCCTCTTCATGATCCCTATTGATGTACCTCCTTGTGTACCCCCCATGCTAATTTGAGGAACTAGCTAGTTCTGCTTCTAGTTGTGCTTCAACCTGATCTTCAATTTCAGCTTCCATAGAGTCGTTGATTTCTTCCCACATGAGATCTTCAAGATTGTCACTGATGATAGAAGTATCTGAACAATTAGATTGATCTTGAGAGTTGGCAGGCATTTTGGTGTGTCGATTTCAGGCTAAATGGAGTGGATAGTGAGAGTGTGAGTGGTGTCTTTTTGGTGAGGGTGAATGAAGTGGACAATGAGAGTGTGAGTGGTGTCTTCCTGGTGAGGGTGAATGAAGTGGACAATGATAGTGTGAGTGGTTTCTTCCTCAACTGCATCTCCTATTTGTAGGATACATTCCAACAGCTTTTTTTAACAGCTATTTCTTACTTTTGTCAGTACTCCAGCGGCTAGTTTTTGTTCATTGTGTGGCTATCCTAATTAATATGTCTAGGTGTGCAGGTATGGAGTGTTGACTGCAAGGACAAGAATATTACTCCTATGTCTGAAACCATTGATCCTGTAAGTAAGAGTTTCTCATGAGTGAAAACTAACATTAAGAGGAAAGATCCATGCAGAAAATGTGATTTCTCTAATAGCACACAACAATATTGCTTAATAGTAGTGGGGATGTAGTACAAGAGCATTAACCGTACATTAACAATACAATAAATACAAGAGCAACAACCCTAGTAGAAGAAATAACCCTAGTACAAGAGCTAAATTCTGAAAATAGTAGGTACATTAACAATTCAACAAATCTAACAAGTACATTGACCATACACTACTTGATGGCTGCTCCTCCTTTATTCCTGAGCAAGTTCTTTGGATAATTGGTTCAACATAGCTTCATGCCTTCTCAGTTTAGTAGGACTAAAATTGGAAGTATCTCTTTCCTCCAGTTTTATGTATGTTTGGCACTTTTTCATCCTTATTTGTTTTTGTTTTGCTTCTGCTGATTTTGTTGCTGCTTCTGCTGATTTCAACAATGCTTCAGATTTAATTTTGACAGCTTCGTTGTACAGGACCATATTTTGAGATGGTTGGTTCCCCAAAAGAGATGATGCAGCTTTGCCTTTCCCTTTTAGTCTTTCTTTTGCTTTCTTTTGCCCCTCAAGGCGCCTCTCTTTAGTTGATGATTCTTCTTCAATGTCTTGGTTTGATGATGATGTGTAAGCCCCTGACTTAGAAATCTTAGTCCTCTTGTTCTTGCTTTCTTCCTTTTTGACAATTCTCCGCCATTTTGGTTGATCCTTTAGTTCTCTCCACATGTATTCTAAGGTGAAAGGTTTCTGTTGTGATTGACTCCTGTACCATGCATGGGCTTTCTCCATAATCATATCATCAGAGTGTCCACTAGTAAATGTACTTCTGACTTGAGCATAAACCCCACAGAGCTTTGCAATATCCCTCTTGACATTATCCCAGTGTGTCTTCATTTACTTGACTATCCTTGTATGCGCATTTCTAGGGCGATTGCTGTTGAACTCATCAGCTACATCCTTCCAATAATACTCTGCCTTCTTGTCATTTCCATCTACAGAATCAACTGAGTTGTTCAACCAAGCGCTAACAAAACGCAAGTTTTCTTCTTTCCAATTGGTGCGTGGCGCTCTCCTCACTCCCTCTTCGCTGCTATCACTCAACTCTTCGATGTTAAATGGCTGCTTATCTTGATGTCTTGTAGTTGCAGGGCAGGGAATGGATGACTCTGACCCATGGGAAGAAGTGTTGGTAGCAACTTCAACCGAGGTGACATGATGTGGCGCAAAGAGTACTCTGTTGCTTGCAGCTCCAAACACCTGATTTGGTGAGTTAGCTTGCACCCAATTTCCTTGATGTTGAGTAGCTTGAAAGCTTGGAGGAGAATGACCATATGGTGGGTAGTTGCCTGGGATACCAAATGGGTAGAAATTATGTAAAAAGTTTGGGTTGAAGCTTTGGAAAAACTGAGATTGGAGAAAATTGTTAGGGAATTGTTGGGGAGGAGAGTTGTGGTGGCTAGAATTTTCTACTGGGTTTGGAAATTCTTGATTTAGGAGGTTTTTGAAATTTTTGTTGGATGAATCCATGATGAAATGAGGAGGTGTAATATGAAGCTCATGTCTGTTTTGTTTTGTAGGCAACATGGAGCTTAAGCTATCGAGCAAGTTTTGTAGTCAACATTGAGCTCAAGGCAACGGTAACTTCAACGTTCAACCTTCAACCAACGGATACCTGTAGCAGAGCCATGGATCAACTGCTTTTGTTTTTATATTCATTACCAAACAGTGAACTCAAAAAGTAATATATTGTATTCTCTTGTGGGTAGCCCATAGCCATATGGACTACTTTAGCCATTATTGCTATAAAGACTACATCTACAATGTATAGAGATAACCCATATAGGTGCATTTATTGTATAATGCCCACTTTTGATTGACATTGTGGATGCCCCTTATATGTGTTTTTTTAAAAAAAAGAGCACATATAACGTGATAACCTTGTATGTGCTAGTTTTTATTAACAACTACTAGCACATACCAATACTTGTAAATGTCGGTTTTTAATTTTAGCCATCTATGAAGGTCCTAATGGACGGGAAAAGCCCTATATGCGCCGGTTTTAAATGAACCGGCATATACAAGAGCGTCCCCTATTAAGGGTTCTGTAGTAGGCTAGTAGTGAGTTATCAAATTTACAGGTGATAGCATATGGAAGATTCATTATGACATACAAGGTGGGGTAAATGACCACTTGAACTTAAAGAGTGTGATGCAACAATGAGAAACTACTTTCATTTGCTCACCCCTTTCTTATAGAAGCAAAAGAAAACAAAGATCAAAACATTACTAACAGCAAAGGAGATGTAGACATGTACTTAGTAACTTTGATTTTTAGAGAAGAAACCTACATAAGCGAATCAACATTAGTTTGACTAGAAACAAATGGCTTGTGCACTTTGTTGTCAAAATCAACCTTATCGAATTATGGCAATACCAACTTTTGGCAAGTTTTGGAGTTACCAAATTTTAACAGCATTGAATGTGTTTAATTTGATGCCATTTTAAAATTTTGTAGTATTTTTATGAGAGAAGATTCAGAACTACCAAATTTTAGTAGGATAGCATTAGTGCCATCATGTTTAGTTTGTTACCTTAGTAAAATTTGGTGGCAATAAAATGAACAAGCCCTACGTCACTACTTGTGCTACTTTTCACTTTTCAGAATGATGAGAATAAACTCTGAGTATTGTGGTGTTTGAATAACCTGAAGATAAAGATAAAGATTAAGTGTTTCACGTAAAACGAGGTGACCTTAACGTATGATTAATTAAGTTTTAATTATTACAACTTGAAAAATAGATTTATCTGATATTTTAGAATAACTTTCATATAAAAAATTTTCGCACGAAACACACCATTTAGTAGTTTGAAAAACGTGCCATAAATATCTAAAAGTTTATCTCGTGCTTGTAGTAGTTTCGAACGCGGCCAGCTGGATGCTTAGACCTTTGGTGAAACAAACCAGATAACAGCATCCAATAATAATGCAGCTGTAAAACAATGGTCAGTGCATAGAGTACGAACTTCCGAGACACCTCTGCATCTACATCACAGCATTGAGAAAGTTAATGAGATGGCAGAGGAGCCCGTTCAGAGCAGTAGCAGGCTAAGAGGTCATAGAGGAAAGGAGTGAAGAGGCCTTTTCATGTCAACACATGCCTGAAATGGATCAAGAATCCCCTTGAAAGTTTTGTCATCTTCACAGCTGAAAATTAAAACCATAAGCAATCTGTCTGAGGAGGATTTATCCTACTCATTAATGCCACAGTGCATTTGTGCTGTGTTGGATTTGGATACCACTGGTTTAAGAAATTCGGAGGAAAGCCGAGGCTTCAAAGATAAATGGCAGATAGGTTTGCATGTACCCCTCCCCCCCCAAAAAAAAAGTCAGCCTTCATCAGTTCAATTGTTTATCGCCAAATATCGCTTCTTTCACTGCAGTGGCCATCTACAAATAACAAACCTCCATGAATCATCAATCAGATAAGAAACCGATTTAGAGTGTTTTGAATGAAAACCTGTGATTGAAGCAATTGTTGTGTTCACCAGAAGCAATTCCTATATTCAGCTTTGCAACAAACTCAGTGTTATCTCTGGGCCTTCGTATTTCAGCCTATATTCCAAAGAGAAAAGAAAGGTTTTTAATACAGTGACAAAAGGATTATTACTAATATGGTTGTCAGAACTAACCTGGACAGTCACTTTATCCTGCATAGGCATTGCAACTGCCATTTTATCAAGAAATATCGAAGTAAGCTGAGAATACGAAAGCAAACATGAGTATGAACTCCAAATAGTTGGGTCAAGTTGTTATATTAAAGACCACAATATCTCTTTTAGACTGAAGGACTTTTTCTGCCAGCAGTGTCTTCCGTTAAAAAGAAAAAAGAAAAAAAAGATACTACAAAATATAGTGATTCACCAACCAGAATGGAGGATAGAAGTGAGGAGGGGTTGAGACTTGAGAGTAGATAGGATCATAGAACTTGCAGAAAAAAACAGGTGGGGATACATGGATGGGGATTCCTTTTTTACTATGGAAGAGTAATTCTCAGATGAACCAGCAATAGTTGGTGCTAACATATTTTTTTCATATGTTTAGCAATGCAATTGAAGACCAAATAGCTCAGCATCAGGAAATAAAGTACTTTTTTGCTTTTCAACTGGAACTTCTCAAACTCAAAGCATTTTGATATGCTCAATAAAATAACTCATCAAAGCTTTTCAAATTCATATAGGATCTGCATCCAATTCATTTTCATGATCCTATGATAATCCACCCACAGCTCTAACTGCGCAAATGGCAAACAGAAGTGCTAGAGACAAACATCAATAATAATACCTGAGACAGAGAGTAGAGAACAATGTCATCAACACTACAGATGATATCACCAGCCTCAATGCTGCCACAATTTTCTGGTAACACTTCTGATATCTACAAAAAAAAATGTAATTAAGTCAATGGAATGCAAGAACAGAGAACATGCTATAAGCTAATTTCCTGAAGAGGGTACTCTGGCTGGAGCACCGCCCATAATGCTGCTCTTGTGAGGGGGAGTCCAGGTCCAACAGAGGAATAGGTGAAGTGCTAACCAGATGACATTGGTCTGGCTTCACCAAGTTGGCCTGAGGGTCGATAATTAAATGAGATACTTTCCCTCACCTGAATGCCAAAAGAGGATAGCAGATGCCTACACAGTGTATTTTCCCGTATGGCACAGGCACACAGCTTTTCACTGGTATTTAGATGAACCATGATCTTTTTTAGGTTTTTTTTTCCTTCTAAACTGATGGTCTTGATGGCATATAATAGTTTTATTGAATTTAAAGAAAAAGGGAAAATAGAGATAAAGTTTCCAGCTGTACTTATTTTGTTTCTCCTAACATGATGTATCGATATGAAACTTGATATTTTAAAAGATGCCGCAAATAACTTCTATTTTTTCAGAAATGGCAAAATGGTCCCTTGCTGTCACTCCAAGTTTGCAAAACGACCCTTGCATATCCATTCCAAAAGTTCCTCCATTTGAGAACTCTCCTTATATGTTAATTTCTGTCAATTATAACATAATAAAACCTCAATAAAAATCAGTGGAGCAATAGTGTTTGACTTTGACATAAGTCTATCCCATATAATTTGTTTTTTCAGCTTAGCATGCTTGAGTTTGCAGATAAAAACAATTATGTTTCTATTAAAATAGAGAGAATGTGCAGAGTCGCAGGAGTTGTAACTGACATATCATAAGTTGTGGGGGTGCTTCCTAGTTCCTAATAGAGTGGTATGTAGAAGGGCTTATGCAATTTCCTCAAAAAGAATTCAGAATTACTCATAATCATGGCTACACTATAGCTTGGAACCAAAATATATGCCGATCATTCTAGTAATTTTCGTCATTATTTGAGTGAACTTATTATGATTTTTATGCCTATTCTAATCCAGTTCTGACAAAAAAAAGTAAACTGATAATGATGCATGGTTTAACACATAAAAATATAGGGCCACCAGAAGCAACCATACTTTCACATCATCACATGGCAAATAAACACTCAAATAAGTAGATTTCCATGTATATGCAAAAACAAACCTCGCTCTAACTTGTAGTAATCAAACACAACCCTTTCTGATTATTATTGGCAGTGGTTCATCATGCTCGATGATAGTAAGTTAGTAACCTTCAAAAATAGAGAGAGAAGAAAAGGAGGGGATTGGATACCTTCTCTACCACAATTCCAGAACCAGAAGACAGCTCAGGATACATGTAGCATATTTTTTCCAATTTGCATATTTCCAACTTGTGAATAGCTTGTCCCCTTATGCAAAGAGATGGTTGTTTGAGTGTCCTACATTCATAGCACATCACATCTCTTGCAATAGCATTAAAACAAGACTCCACAAATGCGTACAGACATCCATAAATAGCACAAAACTTTATACTACTTCTGTTCCTACTACTAGTTATTAGCTCCAGCAATTTATATAACAAAAGCAGGTACAATTTGCTTTTAAAAGATCCAAGAGCGAGTAAAATATTATGTACACAACCAAATATTATGCAAAATATGTAATTTTTCTAATAACACTGGACAGCATACTGGGGAAATATTTCTGTGGAAAGATAGAATAAATTACAAAGTAGTCACCAAGGTCCAAGAGAATACTAGCCAGAGAAAACCATGTCAAATAATGAACGAAGAGATGGTACTCATGGAAGAAAGTGATAAACACAAATTCAACACGGGCACTGTGGTTATACTATAGCTTGAAGGATGCTAAAACATTAGCTAAGTTATCAGAAAAGAAAGGCCCCCATTGAACAAGGATGTAGTTACACCCCCTTCCGTAAATATTTTGTATGGTTTTTAAAAAAATCTCTAGAGATGTTATAATATATATTGTAATGTGCACACAAAATTTTGAAGTAGCCACCTTTCAAAACCAGAAAAATAACACCCTGTTATGGCATGGGCCAGGCCCATGCAGCAGTTTAGACATGATAAATTAGGAATAAGTCATATAAAGGTAGGAGAATAGCTAGTTAGGAAAGAGATGAGGTTTATTAGAAAGCTAGAGATAGAGATTGGATTGGTTTCTATAATACTAGAGATTAGTTCCTTGGATGTCAAGCTTGTCCTCCCTATATATAAAGGGACCCCATGTACTTTATTATCAATCAATCAATGAATCTCTAAAGTTAGCCCTAAGCCTCAGAGCCTCTTTTAGCTCAGCAGGGAGAAGCCCTGCCGCTGCTATTAGAGGGCGAGTGCTCTATCCCCCGGTCTTCGGACCCTTACCCTAGCCAATCCATAACACACCCTGAACCATATTTCATGTTAGTTTTGATCGAAATGAGTGGTTTATCACTAACATGAACTTCAGTTAGGTAAGTTTCATTGTTGTGGACCTATTAAGTATCATCTACAGTAGCAAAATATGCATAACAAGAGTACAAAGCAGGAAAACCAAGTCCACTTAAAACAAAACCACTAACAAAGTATGTCTAGGGTGTTATTTGTCCGATTTTGAAAGTTGGGGGTAAAAACAACCGGTTTTGTAGTTGAGTGTGAAAAAATGGACTTCAAGCAAAGTTCAAGGGCCAAAAATGGACTTCACCAAACAAAGAAAGGAAAGTTGTCTTTCTTTGACTTATTTATCTTCCCTTTCACAATGCACATGTAACCATTTTTTTCCGTTCTTTTGCGTGTGTCAACATATTTTTAACATGCCCTACATGTATATGGTTTTTCCGAAGTACATGAATCATATAAGTGCAAATTTCAAATAGGGCATAGCCACAGAGGGGTTTAACAGATTGAGACAACAGAAATTACTCGCAGGACTAATGATAGTGGATCATAGAACTTAACAACTAGAAAAAACATTGTCTCAAACTAGATTTAAAACTAATTCAGAAGAATCCAGATTGCTCAGGTATGCACAAATGTACATGTCTGTGGGGATGACAGTATTACAGACTGGCAAAGTGCATATCATATAATTAAAACCCAAAGAGAGCATACCTGAAATTCTTGAAGTGTTCCAAGCATCTCACCGCAATCTCAATAGGCAAGAATGGAACAGTATCCTTGTCATAAAAAGTGATGCCAAGAATCCTCCTTTCCAAATCCATGACAAGGCCCCCAATGAAAACCTAGAACAAGACTACAATATAGTGAAATGAATGTCCCCTTTAATGATGATAATGTCCACACAGCAGCATATCGTAATGATCTAACTCAGCATATCGTAATGATCTAACTCAGTTGATTAACCTGCAATACAGCCACTTACGGAGAGCTGTTGAAAAAATATATACGTGCATGCCAAAATGAGTGATCATTATCTGGAAATTAATTGGAACTGGACAAACAATCAAAGGGCCATAATAATAGGTGCACAAACATTCACAATTAAGTGCGAGTAAATAATTTAAAGGTATCACCAAGACCAAAAATAAACTAACAGTGCTTATTACTAATTCACTGAATTATCATAATAATAGGCGCAGAAACATTCACAATTAAGTGCGAGTAAATAATTTAAAGGTATCACCATGCCAAAAAAAGCTAACAATGCTTATTACTAATTCTCTGAATTAGTAATTAGTGGATTAGTTGGACCAACAATCTAAAATACCCCCATTAATGCATCAGAAGCAAATAGATAGTTTCTTAATATTCAGCAAAATATACATGACAGCTTACCCATCTATAACAATTAACCGGATTAACAGTATATTTAAACAGTCTGGTCTTCACTATTGATTTTCTAGATATTGATAATCTGTTTACCTTACTAACAGGACAAGTGCAGACCAAAAGCTCATCACAGTCCAATTCGCTACGTTCACGGGTCATCTCCCCACATCTCACTAGTAAAGTCTTTGACTTAAAGTTACGAGCTACAGCTATCACAGGCCGACACAGCATGGAATAACAGACAGGAAGGTCATGAAGTTTCACCAAAGGAAGATCAAATTGTGGCTCAATGGTGACAACAGCTATATTGTACTGCAAACTGTACATTGCTAAGCACCCCTCAGTGATTCTTTTGTTGTGCAGAAGTACTTCAATCTGCAGTCAATAAACTAAAACCTAGTTACACATCAAATTGAAAGAGAATGTATCAAAACAAACATGAAACTGTTGTTATATTGACCTTAACATCACTCTCTTGATAAGAATCATAGTCACTGTCAAATTTCCTAACCAGAGTTGCAGAGGTGAGTATCCATGTTGCAGAACCCACATGATCAACCACTGTCCCTGAGCAAGTAAATAGAACCTTTCCATCTGTGGAAAGCAACTAGTAGAATCAATAGCTGCTGGTATGCGAATTTTGTAAAAAAAAAAAAAGCATTAAGCCTACATAGGATCAGTAAGATTACCAACAGAAGAGATAAGGGACACGATGGATTTGGATATGCTTAAGGCCACCTCTTTTGCACTCAGACCTTCCTCTGTGAAATCCTCTTCATCACTGGAATCATCCTTGTTTGTTGCCCCCTTCAAATCGCTAGTATCATCTTCGTCAACATCCGCTTCAGAATCACTAGGATCATCGCCGAACAATAAACTCTCCACATACAAAGCAGCATCTAAGGAATTAAACAAACAAGTAAAGGATTCAGGTTAAACATAAACGAATAGATATATTGTTGAACAATAAAGCCTCCACAGCTAGAATCATCTAAAAAAGGAAGGGATTAGGGATTTGCATATAGAACAAAAAAAAAGGTTTGCTATCACCTTCTGGACTTCTCTTCTTCTTCAGCATATCTGCAATCTGTGATGCAATAAAAAGTATAAAACCAGATTGACTGTGAGTTTCAAGCAAAACAGAATTGATTAGGTGACTTAGCCCTAATAAACAGAAACTACAATCACTCCGAGTCAGAACTATCTGGAGTTCAGAGCAGATGCAGTTGCGTGCCGAATCAAGGCCCCAAGGAAGGATGAGAGAGAGAGAGAGAGATACCTTCACCGCCGAGGAGGGAGGTGGCCGCGCTGAGGACGCTCCTTGCAGCAGCCGATCGCCGGGGAAGGCGGCACCGGCGCTGATGGGAAGCGGCGGCAGCAGCGGCCTGGACCGCGACGGGAGACAAAAGGGGCTGTATATAGGCCAAACGGCCCGCCCGGCACGGCCCGGCCTGGCCTGAAACGAACTAGGCACGGCCCGACCGGCACTCCGTGCCGTGCCGTGCCGTGCCCGCCCACGGGCTGCACATGCGGCCCAGTCACGATCCAATAATAGTCGGGCTTTTTGGGGCCGGCCCGAAGGCCCAATCAGTTCATCGTGGTCGTCCTTGAAAATAAGTGATTTTGACTTCCTCCTTGGGTGTGCCTTATATATGGCTGAAATAAATCTATTTGCCCTCCTCCTTTGTAGGCCGTGCCTTATATATATGGCTGAAACAAGTCTATTTTATATCCCTCATCTCTGGTCCGTGCCAAGCCAGCCCATCATGCCGAGGCAAAGGCCCAAGCATGGCCTAACTGTCGGGCCGGGCCAGCACGGGCCCGACACCAGTCGGGCTGGGCCAAAACTCCATGCCGAGGGCCGGGCCTTTTGGCCATCTATAAGGGACTGTTTGGTTGGAGACAATTTCTAAAAAAGAATGATAAGTGATTAATCCCTAGAAATTAAATTTTTTTTGGGAGGTGTATGTATGTTTGGATGGCTATCCAACTTGCTTTAGATGTGTTAGAGAGAGGGAAAAAGTCTAACATACCCAAACTATATAATGGTGTATTTTTTTTAAAAAATAATTTCTAGAAATAAGTTGTTTTAAAAAATTATATTAATCTATTTCTCGTAATAGCTCACCTGCGTATTTTCTCAATCTTTTTATTTTCTCTTTTTTCAAACACACTTTTAGTCCTGCCACACCTAGAGGGTGTTTGGTGTTTGGTTCACGACCAATAGAGTTGTTTTAGAATTAAAAAAACTAAATTTAGATGTCTATGAGATGTTAAAAATAGATAAATAGATATATGTCTAGCTATAGTCGATACCTGTAGAGCTTAGTAGCAAGTGTTGGTGTTTGGAGCTGATGTTATTGTTATTGAAGATAGAAAAGGATGAAAAATGAAAAAGGAGGGGGAAAGGACAATTATAGATTTTGCACATTACGTATACGACATGTGACCATGTTCTTTTCTTTTTTGGCCGGGCCGGCATAAGCCAGCCAAATTTTTAAGATGCAAGGAATAAAAGGGTAACAAAACAACAGGCAAGGTTGTTGTAAAAAAGAAAAAAGAAAACACGGCAAACATCCCTCCCGACGTTAGAAGGGAACGCTAAAAAAATATATACACCCCCTGATCAACCCAGTTTCGTGCCAAATCTCATGTCCACGTAACCTCATCGGTGGAGTACGTTCGGATATATTAAGTTGACGATTTTTCACTATAGTAAAAAATGGGCGTGCCCATTGGCACGCCTGTTTATAGCCCGTAAAATTATGAATTTTTTAGTGATATATAAAAATTTTGATAGTGTATTTATTTGTTATTGTAAATATGCTTATTTTTATATAAACTTGATCAAAGTCAAAAAAAAGTTGTTTTATGATAAAACGAAAACGACGTACAAAGCAAAGGTGTATATTGTTTCGTGGTTTTCTAGAGCGCAGGGGAGCGCACCCTGCGCTGTCCAGCCGTTCCACGTACCATTTTGGCTGCTGGAGGAAGCTGCGGCTTACTGCTGGCGGGCTGCAATACCTGTAGCTGCTGGCTGGATAGCTGCAGCGTAGTCACAATGATATTGTTGCTATCTTCTCCGAACAGCCCCTGGATTAATATATTTTTTGTAAGATTTCTATAAAAAAGCCATACATTATAATGACCTTATTATTACTCCATCCCAATACGTAGCATTCTAGGATAGGATTAGACCTCATCCTTAGACTATAAACCTAAACATATCCAGATTCGTAGTCCTAGCTAGGATGAGTTTTAATCATATCTTGCTATATATTTTGGGACATATGGAATAGAAGTTTGAGGAACTATTCAAAGCATATGACAGTAATATGCACTGATATATAGCTCTCATTGGGTTAGGATACAATTATGTAATTTTAACAAATGGGTAAATCATCTTTTGTGATAACTAAGAATCAACAGAAAGTAGATAATCAAATTATTTTATCGAATTATTTTATGAATTTAATCCACTCTAATATTATCTCAAAATAGTGCGCTTCAACATAATTCCCCCTTCTTGTTTAATATTTAATTTCGTATAAACAACTTGCAGAAAGACTGATTATGTATTTATTTTATTTTTCTTATCCGTGCTGCATTGATTTTATATTTAATTTTACTTGTCCTCGTAGTCCATTGGGGCAAGCAATAAAGGGCTCCATCGGTTAGCATAATAAGCCAAAGCAAAAACTAAAATTTAAATTTTCAAACTTAATTTTGAAGTTAATTTTAAGATAGTTTTAACGTATTTTTTTATACTGGCTTTTAAGTCGCTAAGAACACATATACAAAAATTTTACATATAAATTAATTTTTATTTTATTATAAACCATTTTTGTTTATTAGAAAATATGGACAACCAATGACGCTGATATATTTGGCCCAAACAACCTAGGTCAGTCCAAGAGATTAGGACGTGTCACTGCTGGAGGAAGGCACGTTACTATCGGTTGACAACCCTTTTTAGTCCTGGTTGTTCAACCGGTACGCATAATCCGGAACTAAAATGAGTATGTTTAGTCCCAGTTATACCAACCGGGACTAAAAATGATCTTTAGTACCGGTTGGTGTTACCAACCGATATTAAAGAGGTTTTTGATTTTTTTTCATTGCTTGTTGTTTGCTATTTACACACACATATATGCATGTATTTATATGTTGGTATGTGTGTGTGTATATATACACACATGTATGTATACAAATACATACATATTGTCAGGGTTATGGATAAGACATACCTCCTATACTTAAGGTTATGAAGTATACGGATACGACATACCCTTGAGTATACGGGAAGGTTACCTCAATATTATGAAATTTGGCCAATACGAAGGGAAACTGTCTCCCGAATAGAAGGTGTTAGAATCCTATTCGAAAGAGATACAAACTCTGTGATCTTGTATGCCAGAAATACTCTCTGAGTTCTACTTGGAAGTCAAGGCAGTCTGCGGTATAAATACAAGGCCCCTCAGGGGGTACGAGATCATCGAATCATAGAGCAAAACATCGCCACAGTAGAAGCAATCCGGAGGACTTTGAAGATAACTCGCCGGTTGGATCTCGTTGAGTCGTTCTTGATAGGGATCTCGTCGGTACTCAATACTTTCTGTTGTTCTCTATTATAATATCTACGGTTCTCGTCATAATTCTGTATAAACTGAAGTAGAGCTATTACTTACGAGGGGCCTGAACCAGTATAATCCTTGTCTTTTGTGTGTTTGATGTCATTTCGTGTAGATCTATGTTCCAACGTACCCTAATACCCTCAGAATACGGTCTACGGATATAACCCGTTGACACACACACATATATATAAATACATACATATATATCTATAAATATATATATATATATATATATATATAAATACATACACATATGATTAATATATATTTGTATATAGCGTCACGTATATATACTTGCTGGTATTACTTATGTACAATGAGAATTAAATACATATTTTTGATATATGTACAATCGTCGTTTCTAATATTCTACCATATATTACAAATATAATAAGCTAAGACAATGGTTCTGGTCGAGGAATACGTTGTCCATCGTCATGGAATTCTCCCAACGGATTAACAATCTCATCCATAATAAATCTCATTAGTTGTCCTTGAACTGCCTTTATGAAATCCATGGGAGGGAGTTCTTGCTTCATTCATAAAATCTGTCATTTTTCAAAAAATGACATATGAATATATTAAATCAATGATAAGAGTATAAATAATATATGAACGGTGTTTACGTACTTCGATATCCTTATCAGTGTTAATGTTGTGTGTTATGCAGTAAATAAATTCATAAACATAGTAGCTGTATGAATTATTCCCTTGGTCCTGTCGTAAATACTAAAGGAGAAACGAGCTTATGAAATATTTCTATTATAAAATAAACGAGATATATAATTTCTGACCATGTACGTACTGGAAAGTCCATCCTCACAGTTAGTTCTTCCTTGAATTTCCCCCGGACGTTTGTACGGAATTGTGCCCACGCCCTGCAGTTGCAAACTATAATTAATGATGCTTGATGCATAGAGTAGCGATAGAAGCAATCATAATGACAGTTGGAATGGATGACATTACCTATTAATCATTTCAATGATTGAGTTGAAAGTGTCCCTTGGTTTCCGCATAGAGTCCAGGACATGGATCATGCTTTTAATAGTGTCTATGACAAAGAGGACCCAGTGAAATCTGTAGATTATGTGAAATAATATATATATCATTGTATGAATACGTGAAGAAAATTAGTCCAAAAGGCGGTTAAAACGCACTCTGTGTTGTTTGGCAAGAGTATGAAGGTCTTATAATGTTGCTGCAATAGGAATTTGTAAATGTTACTCTTTGTTTCTCTTGGAAAGTCTCATACAGTCATCTTGTTAATTATGTAGGGGTCCATGAACCCAACCTTGAAATATCCCTGCCTACGGCAATTTTGAATCTTCATTCTACAGCACAAAAAAAGACGTGAGGTATCCGCACACGGTAAATCTTCCATGTTACATACGACAGGCTAAGGAACGAAATAAAATTAAATGACAATTACAGAACCCAACAGCTGAGAAGAGAGATGTCAAGGGCGTATTGATGGTATACTTCTAGACATCTTTGAAGTTTATCCACATATCGTATACCCCACGAAAGTAATCTTCGTCTTTAACCCTTGCAGCGAACATGACCCTACCATTGGCTGATTGTTCCATGTACCATTGATGGAATCGGTACATCTGTGTAGATAGATTCTTGACCAGCTCTGGCTTGACAAATGCTTCGCCGAGGTTAAATGGTTGACGCAGATCAGCTGCTAATGCCTTCTTAATAGGGGCTATCCCCAGCAGTTGTTTTTTTGATAAGATTTGTATCTACCATAAATTGTTGTATATTTAATTCATGTTCAGATGGTATTGGGTCTACCGCTTGTTTTGCTTGCATTCCAAGCTAGGTAACATCTTTTGTCTTTCTTTAGTCTTCTGATAAGACTTGCGTATTGAGCGTTCGTAGTTCGATACTACGTCCGCTCTCGCCTTTTTGCTCATCTTCTGAAAAAATGCCTTTGTTGTTGGGTCTATTGGAACCTTCTTCTTTGGACTTCGCCGCTTGAAGTGATCCTTCACCTGCCTGAACACTTCCGCGTTAGTCTTCTCATCAGTCATATCATATGGTCTTTTTTTGTAACGGATTTTTTTGGCTCATCAAAAGTTGGCTTCTTCGTTTGTTTATACTTTGACGGCGCTGGAGGAATTGAGCTGAACCATTCTTGATGAGGTGCAGCTGGTTGCGGCGGTGGAGATGGAGGAGACGGTGCAGACCGAGGTTGTAGAGGAGATGGTGGAGACCGAGGATCAGGCTACGGCGGTGGAGATGTATGAACCGACAGCGCCACTTGCCTGGGAAGCACGATGTAGCGCTTGCTCCATAGTATGATGGTGCGGAATGTCTCTCCTAGTTCCGTTTCCCCATCTTCTTCGGGGATGTCTAGCTCGAGATCCTCAAAGGTTTGGCAGACCTATTCCACCTCGACCTTTGAGTACCCAGGTGAAATTGGCCTACAGTGGTACCTCTGGTCTTGCTCCACTTGTATGGCCATGCCGTACGCCACCTTCACGAGAAACGAGGTTAATTAGTGCTTATGCACGACTTTTCACAAGGTACAAAATAGGATGTGCAAATTACGAGCACACCTTGATTGATAGGTTCTTGAAGGGAATATGCAGCTCACACGGTGTTCGCTGCGTGATTTCATCCACGAGGTATCATGGTTCGTCAATAGGTGGCACTGTTGTAGCTTCGTTGGTCTGATCTGCTTTGCCCTGTAGAAGCGCAACTGTTTCGATTGCCTGAGGGGCTAACTAGGATGTTATCAGGATCAGACCGCTAGCTCTGGCTTAATCGAAGATCGACCTGTCTTGCCACCTCATCAACCAATCTTTGATCGTGCTCCATGACCCTCCTTTCCAGATTCCGAACCCCATCTTCCTGCGCGGACTTGCTTCTCAAGCAACCCCTGTATGTGTGGATGTCCTTGCGAAACCCATACTTCCAAGGTACCTCGCCTTCTCCGCGTTTTCGTCTTGGGCGCTCAGGATTCTCCAGTGCTAACGTTAGTTCATCCTTCTCTCTGTTGGACTGGAATCTCCCCTGAGAAGATGCCTCTAGGGCATCCACGAGACGGTGAGCTGCTTGTCGTATGTCATCGCTAAAGATCAGGGAGCCATCAACCGTATTTAGTGTGCCCCCATGAGCATAGTACCAATGTATTGATCGTTCAAGCTAATCAGCTGTGGCCAGAACGATGCCTCTTGCAACTAAAGCATCTTCCATCTTCTGCCATTTGGAAACTATCTTATTATAGCCGCCCGACCTTAGCCGGTGAAAGTACTTATTCCAGGCGGCATTGGTTTTGTTCTTCGCTATCTTCGATTGCCCGTCCTCTCCTGTCTTGTAGTTCACAAATGCATTCCAATGATCCCTCAATTTGGGGTATTTGTCAAAATCCGGTGTTCGATCCTTCAGGACATATTTGTTGTACAAATCTTTCTTAAAGGACTGAAATTGTGTGGCCATCTTCTTGAGAGCCTAATCCTTCACTTTGGAATGTTCTTCCTGAGGGATCTGAAGAGTGAAGGTCTCGAGCAGGGTTGTCCACAACATATCTTTCTCAGTCTGTGGGAGATAACTTTCTTCACTATCCGACCTTGATTTGCACCATTTTTGTATGCTGATCGGCACGTGATCCCTCATGACCCAACTGCACTGTGACACAAACTTAGTTGCAGCACTTTCGGGTTCAACTGGTTCGCCATCATCTTTCATTTTAGTTATAATGTGCCTCCCCTCCACCTTTCTCACGAGACTTCGTTGTCTGCTGTTAACGCCAGAATTTGGTAAGCCCCGAAGTTCCCATCGGACCAAAGTTCATATCGGCTTGAAGCTAGTATCGGCCTAGAGTTCTACATCGGCTGATGGGGGTTATCTTAAACCAACCACCAACAGCAGTCGGATTCTTGTTAGATTCGGGAAGATCTTATCTAGAGAAGACCGAGTCCAAGGAGATGCGGCTTGTATCTATTAATTAGTATAAGTCTGTTAGTTTTCTTTTTATCTTTAGGAAAGGATGTTAGTGTCCGATACGGACTTTATCTTTTTTCTTTTATCTTTAGGAAAGTTTGAGTCGTATTTTGTTAGGATCTTTGTTAGCCTATGGGTATAAATATGTAAGCCCAAGGTTCATGTAAAATTATCTCACGATCAATACAACTTCGGAGCATCGCCAACCTTTACTTTTCGTCTTCTTCGGCGAGTTCATGCCCTTCCTACGAGGGGTAAGTCTCGTTATGGCTGCCTGCGCTGTCGGGGCTAGGGCTTCGACGTTCTGATCTCGGCAACGTAAGCACCTACTATCATATATCTTAGTCAATCTGATTTAGCTTCTCGATTTCATCGTATCGGCCGAGATTCGTTTTAGGGTTTACGTCGGTATCGACCAAATCGCCTCACTAGATTAGATTGGCTAAGATATCCACCACCCTGAAAATCAGTCAAGGGCATGATTGTCTAGGTCTTGCGTTTCTTTTCATACTTAGTGCTGCATCAGTTCAGTTTGATCTACTAAGTCGTGATTAGAATCGTAATCTCTAGCCTGCTTGTTGGCTGCCAATAAGGGTTTTATCGGGGTTTCAGCTGATGAGTTATCTTAACGTTGCATCGGCCCACGAGTTTTATACATGGAGATTGGTCCTGGCCGATGACAACAGAGTATTTATTACATATCTTTTGGATGTTGTGTCATCAGACCTCCGGCTGATGTGTGCTTCAATCTTTAGATCAATATTTATTTTATCATATGATTGGTTTATGCTATATTATATTGCTATATTATCATGTTATCGTCGGCCGATCGTTTTTATATAGATGTTTGCTCAGTACACAGCCGATGGATTAAAACCCTAACTACATCGGCTGGCATCGGCATCGACTGGAACTGCACCATCGGCCTACCGGTCGATCGGCTGTTTTTGCCTTATCGGCCTATCGGCTGATATCTTTGGCTATCAGCCTATCGGCCGATAGATCTTTTATTCTGTTATTTTGTATATCTTGTCAGTGGCAGGATCAAACTGACTGGCACGCCTGCGCTTCATCAATTTTAGGACCTGCACTGGAGCTAAGCAGATCTCCCAGGCCTTCATGTGTCCGCACGTCGGATCCTCATCGGCGGTACGGATTCGGCGTCAACATCTGCGTGCCTTCCTCGAGCTAACGTTCGATTGGCTGTCCTATTGCTCATCCGCGTTTCCCTCCTCGTGCTCCTCTGCATTTCCCTCCGTGTTTCCCTCCTCGTGCTTCTCTGCCTCAACTCCAGTCTGCTCCTCATTCAAGTACTGACTACAATCCTCGTGCTCCTTTGCTTGGTAGTACTGGCTGCTACCCTCATTAATTGTATCTAAGAGGAATCTTTCGTCATCTGACTCTCCCATCTGTTCGTAACATTAAGTAATACAACAAATTGTAAATTAGTACATTGTATATTGTTATATTTACATTTTCGATAAATATCTTTCTCAGTTTGCGTTGATAATACTTGTGTTGGACAAGACTAAGTCAACATTTATTTACTTGGACAAGACTAAAGTAAACTTTGACTATGAAGATGTTCTAAATTTACTTACTTAAGAAATATGCAATAATCAATAATTATATATTATTTTTATTTTTAATTATAAGCAATAATTAATTTACTAATTTATTTTACTTATGTACACCCGAACAAATATGCATTATGTAAGCAATAATTAATTGAACTAGTTGTATGAAAAAAGTTGCATATAATTAGTCTGCATAAATCATATCTATAAATTATATACTATAACGTGCCTTATTGCTGCTAATTGGCGGCCTTTTCAAAACTCTGAACGTAAGCTAGGGCGTCGCCCGCATTCGGTTCTAAAATGAAAATAAATGTTAGTTAAAATATGTATATTGGGCAACTAAAACGGAGCAGAAAGATTTTTGTGTGTTTTTTCTTATTTTTAACGATTTTAATGATTTTTAAATAAATTTAATCGGAGCCGTTGTTAATTATATATACAAAAATCTACAAGTGTTTAATTATTTTTTTAGTTCTTTACAAAATTTTAAACGTTGTACATTAAATATATTTTCTCATTTATTATTATTATTATTTTATAATTAGATATTATTTTTTAAAATTTTATTATTAAATTTTTTAATTAGCACTTGTACTGACAGGTGGGCCCGGCCTGTCAGTACAAGTGCTACGGCGCCAGCAGGCCGTCGGCGCACGGTGGGGCATGCAGAAGGCGTGGTTGCCATACGATGGCGGCGGCGTCGTGCGACGGCGATGGCGAAGTCCGAGGCGTGGATCGATGGATGAGGTGAAGGGGGAGCGGCGGCGGCGTGCGATGGCGACGGCGACGGCGAAGTCCAATGGGCGAATCGATGGAGGAGGTGTAGGGGGAGCGGCGACGATGGCGAAGTGGATGGGGAGCGGCGGCGAAGTCCCAACATTGCACTAACCGAGTCGGCAGTGGAGGAAAGGCCTAGCGACAAAGTCCTAGCAATGGTGCGACGACGATGAGGGTGGAGCATGGTTGGGCGACGACGACGAGCATCGGGGACGGCGACGGAGACGAAGTGGCTAGTGCGCGATCGATGTGTCCGAGGAAGATGAACTACCCCATTTATATACTCATATCTTTAGTCCCGATTGATCTTAACAATTGGGAGGTTGTTAACACCAACCGAGACTAACGATATTTCCCGCTATTTTAGAAAATATCTTTTGTCCTGGCTGAGGATAACAATCGAGACTAAAACTTTAGGATTGTACATTAAGTAGGATACATTAAAAATAGGTTAAAAATTATAATAAAATTTAAAAATCATATTGTTAACGTCAAAATTTGGTAATATTTTTTAGTGGATTCGGTTAAGTAAAGAATACGATCAGCCGATGGAAAGCTTATCCAGAAAAGACCGAGTTCAAGAAGAAATCGTAAAGACTACGGCATGGCAGCTTAATTTATCTGTTAATTAGGCAAGTTTTATATTTAAAAAAGCTTGTGTCGTGTCCGATAAGGACTTTGTGTTTTTCTTTTTATCTTTAGAAAAATTTATGTCATGTTCAATTAGAACTCTTATCGGCCTATAAGTATAAATATGTACACGTGGGGTCTTTGTAATTTATCTCTCGATCAATACAACTACTCTCGGCGCATCACCATCCTCTTTTTCGAGGTTTTATTTATCACCAGCGGAACTTGGCACCTGATGCGGGGCTGAATCGGCTTCGATCTTCGGCGAAGGGGTAAGCCTACGTTCCGTCGGCCCCGGTGAATATATCGGCTACATTGGTGTTGTTCAAGGCTGCGTCCCTTTGACCTGTTGGATTGCTCTGGTTCGGTTGATATATTTGCCTACTTGATATTTTGATTCTATCTTTAATAGTATTGTGTTTAGAGACGCATTGGTTTAGCTGGGACTGTCTCGGTTAGGTCTGATCTTTTGTCTTAACCGATATATCTCTACAATCACAATGATGCTTTAGATAGATTTGTTATATCCATCACATTGACAGATCTATCGGCTCATTGAGTGTTAGATTATTATATACAATCTTGTACTGCATCGGTTAGGTTCAATCTACTAGATTGTTGTTGACAATCTAAGTCTTGTTAAACCGATAGGTTCATGCTGATGTTTCATTGGAGGGTTAGCCGATCTTATCCGATGTGTTAAATTTCTCTTTAATGGTTTTACTGCCTTAGTTAAATTTAATACATCATCACCCTGAAAATCAATCAAAGGCTCAATTGTTTAGATTTTATACTTTCTTTTCATACTTAGTGCTGCATCAATTGGATTTGACCTACTAAGTCATGTTTGGAGTTGTAAGAACTAACATGCTCTTTGATTGCCAATAAGGGTATCATCGAGGTTTCAGCCGATGAGTTATCTGGACAATGCATCGGCTTATAAGGATCATATATAAGTTGGTGTTAGCCGATTGCAACAAAGGTTTTATTGATTATCTTATCATTTGGATTTAACGACATCGAATCTCCAGCTGATGTATGCTTTAACCATCAAATCAACATTTATTCTATCATATCATTATTAGCCGATTGGTTTGTATTATCATTAGTCGATTGTTTTTACATCATTATTTCTTCAAATGTTGGAATTTACATCAAACATATAGCCGATTGATCAAAATCCTATTGACATTAGCTGGTATCGCTACATCGGCTAATATCGCTACATCGGTTTGTCAGCCGATCGGCTATTTGATCGTCAATTTATATATCTTGTCAGTTGCAGGATCAAACTGACTGGCACACCCGTGTTCCATAAATATTTTAAGACCTGCACTGGAGCTAAGCAGATCTCTCATGCCTTCGTGTGCCACACGCAGAATCTACGTTAATATATCTTTTGGCATACCTGATGGGACAGATTTTGCGTCAACACATATGTAATTAGGAGGGTATACATTATGAAATAGGTTAAAAATTGTAATAAAATTTAAAAATCATATGTAATTAAGAGGGTACACATTAAAAATAGATTAAAATTATAATAAAATTTAAAAAACATATGTAATTAGGAGGATATACATTAAAAAATAGGTTAAAAATTGTAATAAATTTTAAAAATCACACGTAATTAGGAGGGTATACATTAAAAATAGGTTAAAAATTGTAATAAATTTTAAAAATCATATATAATTAACCGTAGCCCGAATAAGTCCATTGAAAACAAAAACAATCATATAATTAATCATACATCGTTCGTACACTAGCATAGGATAAATAATTTACATAAAACTAGCCGTATTAGTCATAGAATACAATCAATCTCCTAACATGATGGTTGATGCAACGTACATTCTCCTTATGAATGTTCCTTCGTTATGATCGTTGCGAAAGTGAGGCTTGTCCTCATTTGATAGGAGGATGCTCGAGTCAACCGTCACTACGAACGGAGGTTGTCCGTCAAACTAATCAAAATCTTCGTCTGTCTTATCCTCGACTCCGATAATTTTCCTTTTTAACGGGAGAACCACGTGGCGCTTTGGCTTGTCGGGCCCTTCCCCCTTCTTTGGTTTGCTACACATGTCCTTCACATAGAAAACTTGCGTTACATCATTGGCTAGGATGAATGGTTCGTTTTGAGTACCCAACCTTGTTAAGGTCAAGTGTTGTCATCCCACAGTCATTAATCATTACGCCTCCACTAGTCAGCCTAACCCATTGGCACCGAAACAGAGGAACCTTCAAAGGTCCATACTCGAATTCCTATATCTCGTCGATGCCACTGTAATACGTGCTAGTTGTCCCATCATGTCTCATGGCATCGATACAAACAACACTGTTTTGGTTCGTGCTCTTTTTGTCTTGGGCTCTTGTGTAAAATGTATACCCATTAATCTCATATCCTTGGAATGTCAAGATTGAGCAAGATGGTCCTCTCGCTAATAAGACTAGTTGTTGGTCAATCATCCCATTACCCATGAGATGTTGTCGCAACCAAGCAGGGAAAGTATCAATGTGATGACGTGTAATCCAGGCAACGAACTTTTTGATGTTTTTGGAGTGAATAATTTCTATGTGCTCCTCGATGTAAGGAGCCACCAACGAAGATTATTGTAAAACCGTGAAATGTGCTTTACAGAATAAATCATTGTCTATAGTCATTATTGGTTTTCTTCCAAGAGTCCCCTTTCCCCGTAGTCTCCCCTCATGGCTTGATTCGGGGACCCCGATTGGACGAAAGTCTTCAATAAATTCTACACAAAACTCAATGACCTCCTCTGTTCCATACCACTTGACGATGCATGCTTCCGGACGAGAACGGTTACGTACGTACTTCTTTAGAACACCCATGTATCTTTCAAAAGGAAACATGTTGTGTAGGTACACAGGACCGAGAATACCGATCTCTTTGACAAGGTGACATAGAAGATGCATCATTATATTGAAGAAGGATGGTGGAAAGATCATCTCAAAGCTGATAAGACAGTGCACCACGTCATTATGTAGCGCTGTTAAACTATCTGGATCGATGACCTTCTACGAAATTGCGTTCAGGAAAGCACAGAGCTTTGTTATTGTTGTCCGGACATTATCAGGATGGATACCCTGAATTATAAACACGTGGCAGTCATGAGACTTTAGGTTTGTAAACTTCTTCTCTTTCATGTTTATTATTCTCTTTATATTCGACTAGTATCTAGACGATACCTTGATGTTGTCCAAGCATTTAAACATACTTTTCTTCTATGTCTTACTAAGAGTGTAGCTGGCTGGACGTAAGTAATGGTTTTTTTTCTCCTTCAGTTTTGTATGAAAGTCGTCACGTTGTTTCATATGTTATCATAACATGCTTCAAGTGTATTTTTAGACTTCCCATATACACTAAGGAAGCCTAGCAGGTTGATACATAGGTTCTTAGTGAGGTACATCACGTCGATTGCGTAGCAGGCCTCTAAGACTTCCCAATAAGGTAACTCCTAAAAAATAGACTTGTAACGCCCCGATTTTCGTCAAAAAAAATCCTATTTTCAAAAATTTGGTTCTTTGAGTGTACTTAGGATTTTTGTGCCAAAGATCTCAATTGATTCTTTCCCTTGTGAACCCAGAATCTTGATCGTGATATCATCTCCCAAAATTAATTTCCATTATTCAAATTTTGCAGTTCGAATTTTCACTCCTTAACCTTTCCAAAAATTCATACGGTTGAAATTTCAATTTCGAGATTTTAACCGTGTCGTCAAATAATCTCCTTTCCATCCAGAGAGTCAAAAAAATATTTATTTTTTTAGACATCGACCACCAGACCAATATTTCCTACGTGTGCATATTAAAATCAATATTTCTGCGCACGTATCGACAGTCATTTCCTTCCCATTCAAGTATTCTGAAATATTTTTGGAATTCTACCGCCCGGCGATTATCTGTCCTTTTTCCTGCACCCTTAGTTCTTTACATTTTCATTAAGTCAAGCAAGTTAATTAGGTTCATCCAACACTCGTTCAAACACATTTCTTTGCCCCCGTTTTCTTTCCTAAGCTCCCTGTAAAACCGACGGTTAGGCACCGTCCTGCCAGTACGCAGTGAGAGTTTGGCATCGTCTCCGTCTTCTTCGCTGGAGTTAGGCACCGCTTCGCGCCGCTCGCCGAGCAAGTCAGGTAGCAGGGGAGCCTGTAGATGAAGAAACATGCACAGGTGCATCAATGGACGTTCTCGTCGCCAAGTTCCTCCTCCCGAATCACCCTGACAGTATAAATACCGAAGAAAACTTACCGTGGAGTACCTCAGCCGATTCAACACTCCATTTTTACCACTCCGGAGCCGAGTAACCGAAGTCCCGGAATTCGTCGCGTCGAGGTGGCCGACTTTCTTCCCCCCTGTTTCTTCATCTTCCTGCTCAGTTCTCCTTCTTCCTCCCCTGCCGAGCCAACCCCCTTCCTCTTCCCGTGCCGCCCCAGCCGCTCGGCCACAACCTAGGCTGCCTCCCGGCCGCGCGCCGCGTGCTGCCGTCCTTGCCGTGCCGCGCGCCAAGCAGCTCCAGCCGCCGCCCCGGCCCGCAAGCTNCTGCGCGCTGCCGCCGCCCCGAGCCGGCGCCGCCGGTCCCAACCGCCGCCGCCCCGCCTTCCCCGGCCGGTGCTCCACTTCTCCTCCGCTCGGGAAGCAGCAGTAGAAGAAGGAGAGAGAGAAGAAAGAGATAAGGAGAGAGAAGGAGAAGGGAAAAGAAGGAAAGAAAAAGGAAAGAAAGGTGGGACCCACCGGTGGGCCCACTAGGTTGACTCTCTCCCTGCGGACCCAAAGACTCGGGAAAAAGTCTATATCGCCTCCCTCTTCTTTGTCGGGCCGAAGCCCATAAAGTCTCCCAAAAAGTCTACCTTGCCTCCCTCTCGTTATAGGGCTAAGCCCATGAAAATCCCTACAAAGTCTATATCTTGTCCCTCCACTTCATTGGGCCAACCGGCCTAATACTCTATCCACAAGTCCATAAAACATCCCTTTTGTTCCTCGGACCGAGCCCAAGAATGGACCCCTAAAAGTCCACGTTACATCCTTCGGGACGAAACCCATCCACCAGCCTCGTTCTCCATAAAAGTTCAGTTTGCATCCCTCTACACCTCAAACTAATCCCTAGAAGTCTATATTGAATCCCTCCTTCATCTCTGGGCTAAAGCCCAAGCCTTCCCAAAATGAAGTCCATGATTTCTCTCTCTTAACATCACAACCAAGGAATATTCTTGCGAATATTCCTTTCCAATTTAATAAGTTCACTTCCACATTTCAGACAATCCAGTGATCTTCCAAAATCCGTATCTCCCCAACCGTATGTCCAATTGACTCCGTTCAACTTCCTTGATCTTTCTAAAAATGGGATCTATCCAATGGCACAATTAGTTTATAATAGTTATTATCTACTTCATAGGGTTTTGGATGTTTTTCTCTTTTCGATCGCGTAGTGGACGTTTCGGAGGTGCACCGGACGCGGATTTTCTCGAAGATTTGAAGACCAACAATAAGGCAAGCCACTCTTTGATCATATTGCTCTTAGTTTATAAAATGTGTTGATTGCAAACTTGCATGTTTAGCGTACACAATTATTTTGATCGGCCATCAGTCTACGAGCACACGACCAACGGACCAACCTATGTAGTTGCATTATTCTCCGTAGGACCTTGTTAAACTTAACCCTTATTGCTCCACCACAGCAGTACCTCAATACTTACGCTCTCTGGGCGTAGGTATCCTTTTGCACCATTTGTTTATGTCAGGTTTATATATGGTTATCGATGTGGAAAAACTTGGGTTGTGAAAGGTTTATAAAACTCGACTCGGGGAGTCGGTGACTTTGAAAACAAAAAGGTTTTGTGGGAGAAAACTTGCGGTGCGAATCCTCTCCTGTGTGGTTTGGTTTCGTAGTCGCGCATAAGGACCGTTTCCTTTGGGTTTTACATCCGAGCATCTCACAGTACGACCACATGGGTAGAATGGGATGCCCCTAGATGAGTAACTAACTGAAACATAGATGTCTAGCATGTTGGCAGGTGAGGAGCACCGGTATGGTGGAGTTTACGGCAATCTCCTATAGTGGGGATGTGTCGGGGGTCCATACGGTGGGGCCTGAGTAGATGAGGGCTTGAAAGTTGGCCTGATGCTTGGTGGAGAGATTCCACCCATCTGTGTGACACGGGACATTTACGGTTTGGTTAGAGAAAGGCTTTGTCACGAACTTCCGATACCGGCCAGTATCGGTGTAAGCTTCGTGTCTTGTGGGAAAAGCGTACAGTCTCTGCAGAGGTTTGATTGAACTGTTCAAACAGCCGTGCCCACGGTCAAGGGCGAATGTGAGGTGAAGCCCATAGCGTAGATTTGTTTTTAAATCTCATTTAATAAATTGGTTCGTGGAATGGGAACCGTTACCAGAGTCCTTCTTTGAGACGGACGGCGAGCCTTCGTGGTTGGGAACAGGCCTGTGTGACCTGGGGTGTCGTCTGGCACCATAGGGCCGAGAGGGCCAGTTTAGGGGCCAAGATGGCCGAGTTTGGGTTGGCAGGTCGAGAGGATCGGACCCGGAGTTGTTAACCTTGAGACTTGGTTAACGGATGATTGTTGAAGAGAATGTTGGTTTATGTTTTGAAAGTGAAAAGAAGCTAATAAAGAAGGAAGTGCTATGAATGCTAAAATTTGACTTTCCCGCTCGATCCGGATTGAGGTGAGATGCCTCTCTCTCCGAAGGGAAAGTTATTTTGAAAACCTACACTTAGACCTTTAAAAGGAAAAGTGTTTTAAAAATGATTTGCTAAACAAAGTCAGCCTGTCTTTGATGCTTGCATGTACACATTTCCTAGTGGCTTGCTGAGTACGAAAGTACTCAATCCCCATTGTTGTTGTTTTTCCCCTCTTGGCTTAAGTTCAGGAAGAAGATGAAGGTTGAAGTTTCGTCCCTAAACCCAAACTACTGCCGGTGGTTTTGGTGCCCTAGCTCCGCTAAGTTTCGCTGCTGCTGACTCTGGTTGGAGGTTGCAACTCAGGGATTACCCGAAGCTGCAACGTAAAGGTATATTGTATTTATTTAAATCTTGCGTTGATTCATCATGTTACCGCTGGTACCAGCATCATTATCCTGGGACTGGTACCTGTTTTGCGGTTCCGTGGGAAAGCGGTTCGCCGTTCTCCTGCGGCACGCCCTCCTCTGTGCCATTTGTACAGTAGCGCAGAGGCGGGGTGTGACAAGACTTCTTCTTCCACATCGCTGTGCGACCATCTTCACTTGCTGTAGGTTGGCTGCCAAGTCCCTTTCCAAATACTACTTTTAGATCTTTCACCATAGCAAACACAATTTTTCCATTACGATATTTAGGCTTAGTACGGTGGTCTGCTTTCTGTTCAAAATATTTGCCTTTCTTTCGTACAAGGTGGCTTGCAACAAGATATCGACGATGGCCTATGTACACAACCTTCCAACAATGTTTCAAGTACGTACTGTCAGTGTTATCCAAACAGTGGCTGCAGGCCCTATACCCCTTGTTTGATTGTCCTGATAGGTTACTAAGTGCAGGCCGATTGTTAATGGCTACGAACAGCAACGCTCGTAGGTTAAAGTGCTCATGTTTATCCTCATCCCACACAGAGACACCTTTTTTCTTCCACAGTAGTTGCAGATATTCAACCAATGGTCTTAGCTACACATCGATGTCGTTACCAGGTTGCATTGGGCCTTCAATAATAATCGGCATCATAATGTACTTTCGCTTCATGTAGAACCAAGGGGGAAAGTTGTAGATAAATAGATAGGATCACAGGCCAAGTGCTATGACTGCTGCTCATCTCTCCAAAAGAATTCATGTCATCCGTACTTAAACCAAACCTTATGTTCTTTGTATCATTTCCGAAGTGTTCAAATGTTTTCTCGATGTTTCGCCACTGCAACCCATCAGCGGGGTGTCGCAACATCCCATCTTATTTACGTTCTTCTGCGTGTCAGCGCATCATTCTAGCATGAGCTTTGTTCCTAAACATATGCCTCAATCATGGTATTAGAGGAAAATACCACATCACCTTAGCAGGAACTCTCTTCTTCGAAGGTTGTCCGTCAACATCACCGGGGTCATCTCGTCTAATCTTGTATCATAATGCGTTACAAGTCGGGCATGCTTCCAGATTCTCGTAGTCCTCACCGCGATAGAGGATACAATCGTTCGGACATGCGTATATCTACTAGACTTCCAGTCCTAGAGGGCAAACTACCTTTTTAGCTTTGTACATTGTTTCGGGCAATTCGTTTCCCTCCGGAAGAATATTCTTTACGAGTTTCAATAACTCACCAAATGCCTTGTCAGTCACACCATTTTTTTTCTTCCATTGCAAGAATTCAAAGGTGGTACCCAACTTTTCGTGCCCCTGTTCACAATCTGGGTACAAGGACGTTTTGTCGTCCAATAACATACGCTTCAATTTCTTGACCTCCTTTTCACTTTCTGTTGGCGCAGAATTTCGACCCGTCCAGCAACCAAACGGGTTCCGCGTTACCACGGCGGCCTGGGAGATCTGCTTAACTCCAGTGCAGGTCCAAATGGCTTGCCTAGTCGTAAGTAAAGCGTGCCAGTTGATTTGATCTGCAATCAACAAGAAACAAGTGAACCAAGTCAGAGAACAATGGCCGATCGGTCAGCAGACCGATGACACATTGTCATAGCCCAGCCGATAGGGCAAAGCTATATCGGCTCACTTAGAAAATAAGTAAGACATGAATCTAATCTTATCGGCCTTCATTGATATGTAGACCTCAACTAATAAAATCGGCCGATAAGGATGACAAAGGTAACTACACCAGCTAGTACTCTAGTGCAACCTTATACGAGCCAATCGGCCAGTATAAACACGTCAACCATAAAGAAATCTTGAGATTACCTCGTGATCGACATATCTATACTTATCGATCTGCACATATAAGTGGCAAACATATGCAAGAAACATAAAGCAATCACATATGTTAGATAAGACCGGCTAAAACCCCGGTACTATCCTTAATTACAACCGAAAACAGGCTTTGTGTTAGATCTCAAAACAGGACTAAGGTCGATGGCAACTCGAAGTGTGAATTGAGACTTAACACAAAGAAAATCAAGTCGTCGATTGCTTTTGGGGATGACAGTTGCATTGAACAATCTAGCCAAGCATAAGAATTAAACCATCGTCGGCAATAAACCCTAAAGCGAGTAAACCGCTGGCAAGGCTTAATTAAGATACCTGTCAAAATTATTCAAGACATGATAATCGACGATCACATCATCGAGGCTTAACGTGTCTAAAGCGACACGTCAGCCCCGACGGTGCAGATCGTCGGGGACGAGTTCTTACCTCTGCTCTGAGGAAGCAAGAACTCGTCGAAGAAGACCTCTTGCGAGGGTTGGCGATGCGCCGAAAGTAGATTGATTTGATTGTGTGATTGATTGAGAGAGATTACATGTACAAACTATCGGGATATTTATACCCGAGGTTACAACAGAACCCTTGTAGGGCACGATCTTATCTACAACTAACAAACAAGTCCTTGCGATAGACTTAAGCCACAGATTAGATCTACACTACTTAATTTACAAGATACAATTGCCTAAAACCGAGCTTTATCTCTATTTGGCAACTTCCTTGAAGCTTACTTCGAGCCCAGACCAAGCCCACGTTGACACTGTCAACTCACAACCCGCATCGGCCCACGACCAAACCAAATCTGTATCGGCCGATACGCTCTTTATAACAACATCTCCCCAGTCCGATACGGTTACCGGGTCCGATACGAAGCCTGGTCCGACTCCAACTCAATCCTTCCTCTCTGCTTCGGTTTCCTCTTTCCTTTCCGAGTCGATTACCAAAATCCGTCGTTAACACTTTCACAGTCTTTCTTTGTGTCGCACAACATCTGACCAAGATCATCTACACTGTCATTTTCTGTAACACCTCCATCTGCCTCGGCTATTGTATTTTCTGCAAATGCACCGTATTGAACTCAGTCCGGAATGTTGTTGTCTTCTTCTTCATCTTCTTCCATTGCAACCCTTAACTCTCCGTGTGAGTTTCAACAATTATAGCTAGGCATTAATATCGATTGTAACAAGTGGATATGAAGAATTCTTGATATAGAATATTTATTCTGGTTTTTTTCATTTTTCACATGGACAAGATATAAAACTCTTAGGTTTGTGAGAATCAGCAACCCTCAAAAAATAATACACGCCATCAATAAACTCCTTCGACTGTCGGTCCGCGATATACATCTATTGCTGGTTCATCTGTATGAAATAAATAAATTTAAAGAAAGTAAACGAAAGTGAAAATAATTAAATAAGCAATTAATAATTTAAAACATCATAAACTCAAAAGTTGAGTGGATGAAGAGTATTGCTAACCACGATTAGATTTCATTTATTTTTTATATTACCATAAATTTTTTACCTATTTTTCATACAATATCACATACTAATTTTTCTATTATCTATTGTTTTTCCTTCATTTGTTTCATTCTTTCTTCATCATTTTCTATTATTTTCTACTCTTTTCCCTAATTTTCTATTTTTTCCTATTATTTTCTACTCTTTTCCTTGATTTTCCTTTTTTACATTTATTTTCAATGTCTCTAAAATTATGAAGTACGCTTATTCTCTCTCATCTTTTTCCGTATATTTTTGAGAGAGAATGAATATAGAAACTAGCTACAAATGCAATATGTTAATCATACAACAATAGAGGATGAAGTTGGTCACCTTTTAGATCCCTTTGATTTGTGTGATTTCACCCAAAAATTTGGTAGCACCTCTCTTCGCTTTCTCCTCTTGACAGCAATCGCTTGGGCTAGAGGAGGAAAAAGACATACAAATGGTTGTATTATCTTTAGTATCGGTTGGAGACACTAACCAGTACCTAGCATTTTTAGTATCAGTTGGTGACACGAATCGATACTAAAGTACCTAGCATTTTTAGTATCAGTTGGTGATACGAACCGATACTAAAGTATTGATTTTAGTACCGGTTAAACCTTGTGATGCGTCAACCCGGTAGTAAAAATTATTTTTAATCCCGATTGATGGTACCAACTAAGACTAAAGATTCTACGGTGGGACGGCTAAAGAACCGATAATAAAAGTCATCTTTACTACCGGTTCTTTTTCAGTCGAAAGAAATATTTGTGTTTTTGGCTGTGTTCTGGACTTCTGGTGTTTTGTCGATAGATCAATTCTCCATCTCTGCCTTCTTTTTTTTCTGAAAGGGCATCCATGTGTTACAACAAGCAGCTTGGGGGCCATCCCTTCCGGTAGGGGTGTCAGTTGCTGGAATACCTACATGGACACGTGTCAGCAAAACACTGAAGGGTGCTAACCAACCAATCAGCTGGCTCCAAACCATGAGATAATTAGATTTAGAGCTTTTTTTTTTTCAGTTTTCTCGCACGTTTATTTAACATGCGTATCAATTTACATTAAATTGGTAAACAATTTAGTTGAGTTATTTTAGCGGTAGCTCGGTCTGTAGAGGAGTGATCACCTAATATCATCCTCGTTTTATATGGTGTTACTTACTATTTCGTTTCAAAATATTAGTACAACCTACTACTACTCGGGACGAAGGGAGTACTTGGTTGGGAAGTTGGGCTAAACGTGCGAGCTTAATGGGCCTATGTGGGTGACTGGGCCTCTGGAGCCTGTGGACCGACTCGTTGCGGTCGCAGGACCCATCCATCCGTCTCATGCTGGGAAACGAATTTTTTTTATTTTTAATTTTATTTATTAAAATATTTAAAAATAATTTTCTATTTCAAAAATTTATAGATCTAGTCATCCATCGTTTTGTGGGAGGACGATTTTTCTGACGTGGCAAATGGCCGTTGGCCCTCGCCTAACGGCCAGCCAACAGGGAAGGAAAAATTTGCAGGTGGCCCCCTTGCCGCTCTCCCAGAGGGCGATTTTTCACTATAGAGGCCACCTGCAAAATGGCTGGGAGGGCAGCCTGGCATTTTTGTAGGCGACCCCCTTGCTGCCCTCTCAGAGGGTGATTTTACACTGTGCGGGGGAATATATAAGCATCGGAACTTTGCAAATCGAAATGATACAATCTCATTAATTTATAATTCGTGACGTATACAACAACACACCATCGTAATTAAATATTATTATGATAAGATAGTTAAGAAGTGTCATGAATAAATGATACAAATTTGTCAGTCCCGACGAATTGAGCCTGAGCTTATCTAATGACCCCTTCTACGTCGTTCATTGTGTATTGCATTTTCGTGCTCCTTCAATCGCTGGTACTCTACTTGTGTTTCAGACTCAGTTATCTTTTGGCCATGATATGTTGGATTGATATTGTCGATCCACAAAGTGAATCCGCACCTTCTTGGATTGCCTTAAGAAATAAACGTAGTTAGTAAGTTAGGGTAGTAATATTATACAGATTCTAGTGAAATTGGAAAAATGTAAGACGTACAACGAAGTTGTTATCTACATTGGGACAGACAAAATATCTCCTGCCAAATGTTTGTTCTGCAAAGGAGGTAGCCACCTGGCAGCGATATCTACAACCACACTTTGGATGCTCTGACCATTTAGGTAAACCTAATGGATTGTTTCTCTGGTCTAAGTTTGCAATTTGTACCCGACGTTCGTACTCCATCCATGCTTGAATGAATTGTGTGGTCGTCTCAGGTTGCGTTATTGTTTGACTGATGGAAGTAACTCTGACTGTATCTATCCACTGTACGAATTGACATTTCCTTACATCCTCCTATTTGTACAATTTTGTAAGAAAAGGTAAGTGCATGAAAGTAGTTATTACTGGTAAAAAAAATGATACTTACGACGAAATCGTCATTGACAATGTTAGGACACACGAAACATCTTTGTCTTCGAGTTCGTTGTCTTACAGACCTTATCACCCGACAACGGTCACCACAACGACACTCTAGACGTTCCCGCCATGTGGGGAGTCCCAGGGGATTTACCTGCCATTCTAAAGCTTCTGTAGCAATTCGGCATTCATGTTCATCCTTCCGCCTAAGGTAGTCCGATCTTGTTTCACTACTTGGATATCCACGTATTTCGTCGTTCTGTGGGTTCTCCGTATCTACCCACTCAATGAAGTTGCACACCGTACGGTATGTCTGCGTAAGATGTTATGATGGCGCAGAAACCAGTTAGCGTTTTATGTATTGAGTATAGTTAATTGAACTTGGAACAAATGAATCATACCTGATCAATGTTTGGGCATTGGAAGAATCTCCTGCCCCGAGTTTCTACCATGAGGGATGACTTAAGTATGCATCGATCCCCACAAGCACACAATGGACGGTCACACCATGGTGGAAACCAACCGGCGAAAGGACCGCTTCACCAGTTGAGACGCTCAACAAATGGAGCTTCCATTCTCTCTAGATTTGTGGGAATTTGAAAGATGATGTGAAGAGCTTGTATTCAGCTTGTCTATTTTATAGTGGTAGCAACCAGTGCTAGAACTGGGGTAGCAACTAGTGCTAGAACTGGACTTAATGAGAGTCAATTTTTTCCACTGTATGTGACTACACGAGCATGCGTGAGCAGGATTCACTTTATCTTAGAAAGCAGTGCCGAAAGTTGATCGTGACAACTCGAACTGGCAGTGTGTCTGTGTACTGTGGTTTACTGTGCGACCCAATGAACCCGATCCTGATGCGCCGAAAGTTTGTTGTCGTATGCCTAAGTAGTTGTTATAGGGTTTCTGCAACGTACCAATGACACAAGCACGCGTGAGCAGGAATTATTTTACCTAACAAAGTTACGGAGAAAGTTGATCGTGACAACTTGAGCTGGTGTTGTGTCCATGTACTGTGGTACTGTGCGATGTAATGGATCCGGACCTCAAGCGTCGAAAGTTTGTTGTCGTATGCATAAGTAATTGTAGCAGCATACGGATGACAGGAACAAAATATCAGTGAGTAAATACAATGGAACTGTAGTAGTAACTGCAAAAGTAGTACTGGTCCACAGAAATATAGACCAGAAAAACAGTGCGCGCAAGCACTCAAGAGGTGGACAACTACTGTCGAGCCCTCTTACCCCTGTCCCTCCTACCCTGGGCCCTAACGTGTCCCTAAGAGTATGTCAGACGGTCCAGTGGTACGGCACAGCCTGCCCGTCCCTCCGGTACTAGTGTGACCGGTGGCTGCTCTTGGGTTTGTGGTGGTGGAGCTCCACTAAGCTATAAGGAGCCAATTATCTTCTGGTCTGGCGCGCACTCCAAGTCATTGTCGTAGAAATGGTCACTAGGACCAGCGTCGCCGACGCGTGAGGAAGAGGCTCTTGTACCAAAGATCCCCGCTTGAAACCTTGTTGGAGAAAGAACATAAGGTTCATCGAGGTAAATCATACTTGTAACAATGAGTACAATTAACGTAAGTAACGAATGACGCATGCTCACCTAGAGGGACTCGCGGTTGTATGTCTGGACGAGGGATCGACACTCTGTGTGACGAAGTGCTGGCTCCGGCAAAAGCGCCGAAAGGCAGAGGGGGGCCTGCGAGCCATGCATTTTGTTATGACGTGGTCATGTTACCAACAATAAATCAGATATTATGGAACTAACCTCTGGGCGGAGCACTAGCGTGGCAAGCCGTTGCTGTAGGTCGCACAACTCCAGGCGTAGGGGCGCGTGGACGTGGTGGTGCTGGACTAGGTGCAGGTACCGCATCCATGGTGCTACGACAAGAGAAGAAGCGTATGACAGCGCTCATTTTGGACTGCATCTGGTCGAACGTCAGCCTCTGCTCAACATCACTCAAGTGTAAGCCAGCGTCCAACCTGACTACCACCGAGTTAATATCGGCATTGACAGCTCGTGCAGCGTCGGCCTATTCAAGACATAAGTAAGCATGTTAGTACCAATCGGAGAAGAAAAAAATGCAAGAAGTGAGCAGAAGTTGGACGTACCCCCATGAAGTACTCTCGGTCACGATGCGTGGGGTACGCGTCTGTGACAGCGGCAACGTGCAGCTGTGGGGCGGCTGGAGTGTAGGTCACTCGGGCACGAGTGCGAGGTAAGTACCAGTGGAGGTAGTCATGGTATTTGTCCTCTATGTGTGGACAGACCTCGTCGATCATCTCCTCTGGAGCTAACACTCAGTCGTCCATGTACTGCTGTCCCCAGTGAGTCAACCTGTCAAGAGCGGAAACTTAGATAGCTCGATGAATGAAGTAACATCATATTTGTAATTTGAACACTTTGTACTCACAAGTGGTCTCCAGGGAGGATGGTAGGCTCCATGTCTCCAGGGAAAACCTGCCTCAAGCCGAACTGTCTCATCACACGCTGTGGACAGTGAGGCTCGACGAAGATGTCGAACACCAACGGCAACATTGTGAGCCAGTACACCAAGTCACGTGTGCACAAGGATGAAAGTCCTAGCGGTGCTCTCGCTGCGACGACCTCCTCCGTGTACGGCTCCCAGATAACGTTGTTGGGCTGAAGACGGTCGAACTTGAACACGAAGTCTGGGTAACCCCGTCTCACCTACACGTGGGCGTAACAACACTGCGACATACAAATGTGGTACACATGTAATGGTATGTTATGAACGAGCGATAAAGAAAATGAACGGTCAAATGTACAAAGTTTTTACTAACCCCACGTCGACACCAGTACGTCCCCATCGTGGGGCCGTCCTCTGGCCACTCTGCGCTGCGACTTGTCCCGTAGGGTGCGTGGTCCACCACAGGGCGTTCTATGGCGAACCTCTCAGCTGCCCAAAGCTGAAGGAGAAGAGGGCAACCAGCGAAGACCGCTCCTGCATTGGTCTTCGTGCACGCATCATAGAGGGCACGGTAGGTGGCCGCTAGCACTGCAGATCCCCAGCTCCACCTAGGCATGTTGCTTGGCTCAGCATCCGCGATGGCCCGTGCATAGTGGATTAACCCCTTGTCCACAGTGTGCCCTGTAGTGTTGGTGAATATCACCCATCCGAACAACCAAAGCAGGTACGCCTCTAGGGCGCGTCGAACCGAGTACTCATCGGCGTCTGGGTGGAGCTGGTCAGCCTACAATTAATAACCAAATGTTAGTACAAATGAATAGATTGGTGCAAAAAACCATAAAGCTGTTCCAGCAGTTAACTTACAGTGAACTGAAGCAACCAAGTCATGCTAGGCCCGGCGGTAGTATACGGGTGTAGGGCAGTGGGTGGCGGGAGACCGGGACGGCGCATCATGTGCGAGAAACGCTCCGTGATATCCTCCTTCCATCCACCACCACCTTCTATGGGACCAACTCCATCTCCTGCAAGTGGTAGCCCGAGAAGGTACGACACGTCCTTCAGTGTCGATGCCATCTCCCCATAGGGAAGATGGAACATGTGTGTCTCAGGCCTCCAGTGATCTGCCAGAGCGGCAAGGAGTGACCGGTCTGCATCCCACCGCTTCGCTGGGTCTCTCTCGTTCGCCCCGCCTCAACAAGCCTATAAAGCGGTAGGAGGCCTGCCTCATGCAACCTGCATAATGTAAACCTGAAACATTAGTGCTGATAAATTAGAGTCTAGTCAAATGTGCTTACAAAAAATTGGAACGACGCGCACCACGAAACGTGTCGCGGGTCGACACGCAACAACTGGCGTGAAGGACGTGGACGGAAGGTGCCGAGCTGCGCACCCTGGAATGCTGATAGGTACGAGCGGCAGTTCCTGTCAATGCCACGGTTGAAGAGCTCAGGTGTGTCGTCTGCCATAACTGCATGCAAAAGAATGATTAGAAACATAGTAAATATTAGTTGAACATAAGTAAGAACAGTTAAAACAAAAATTACTTAAACATAGTTAAGAACAGTACAAACAAATATTACTCCAGCACAATTATGAACAGCATAAAGTTTAATGACACATGCTATAGACATTACAACAACATTACAATGCTACATCAAATTGTTCATAACATTAGGATACAATACTGAATAGTTCGCAATACAATACCGGTGTACTTCATGATTCACAAACAGGATACGACTACTTAGACCGATTATTCATTATGATACAATATCGGTCTACTTCATGGTTGACAAACAATGTTAGACCATCGCATCGGCTGCCGCACGAGGATGCCTGGGACGTGCCCGCCTGGTTGTTGTTCCTTCCTCAGGTGGTCGCCTTCCATCACTTGCCTCTCCAGATGGACCAACATCCGCGACGCTAGGACTTTCCGTAGTCTTCGGGCATTTCTTGTAAGTATGGTCGCGCTGATCACACTTGCTACAATGTAGAGTCCTACCACTTGCTTCGGACTCGTCCATGTCATTTCTGATGCGTCTTGTCTGACGCCGGCCCCTTTCACCCTTATCTTGGATGGATCTGGAATGTAAAAAACTTGGGGCCTCAGAGTTGTATAAGATTCTGAGATCCCGAATCCATATATCTCCTCACTTCATGTATGAAAGATTGCTTCTTTCCTGAAATAATGTGACACATACACATCAGGAAATATGCCACAATCACCGGCTGCGGCAAGGACGTGAGAGCAAGGCAAGTGTCGAAGCTTAGGCTTCATATAGCTACAACTGCATCCGCCATCTGCCTTAAGGACACATTCCTGCATGGTTTGCTTGCGGTAGATACCATGCCTGCTCCTATCAACACATATTATTTCATACCGATGTACTTTTGTACCTTAAGGAACAACTCTATGCCTCTGTGCCTTGGTTATTTTATCTTCCATGTACTTAGTCACTACGCTGCCAAATATTATATTGTTATCTGCCATTGAGGGATCAATTTTCTTGTATCGATCCCTGAAGTAGGCCTGTGTGCCGTGAAGGATAAATTCGACAATACCAACCAATGGGAGTCCTCGTACTTCTCGCATTACCCAGTTGTAAACCTCGGCCAGATTGGTTATCATTATGTCATATCGAGAACCATCGGTGTCGAACAATAGAGACCACTTCTCCTTTGGTTCGTTCTCAATCCAATGAGTGAAATTTTGGATAGATGATCTCGACTTCCTTCTCATTGTGGGTGGGTCGTCATGTAGTGCAGCAAGAGGTACTGGAGGCTTGTCACCTTCAGCTTGTGGCCGACGAGATTGCTCATCTGTTTGTTTAGTTGTCAACTCATCCAACATTCTTCACAACTCATTAAATTTTTTCTCTTGATTCTGTGCACAGAGCCTCTTAAAAAATCCATCAGATGCTTGTTCTTGAATTGCTTGTAGAAATTAGCACCCATGTGACGCATGCACCACCTACTCCGAAGATCAGGCCACCTAGCTGGAATTCCCTTCTCATCCCAACCGTTCTGCAAGTAGTCAATATCCCGCAACATGCCCACATGACGATCATGTATAAGGCAAACATTGGACCTTATACACATGATTGCGATGTGTACTCTCTCCAAGAACCAGTACCAGCTTTCAGTGTTCTCACTCTCTACAAATGCAAAAGCCATAGGTAACACCGATTGTTCCCATCAGCTCCAATCGCTGTCAATAGCTGACCTCTGTATTTGCTGGTCAAAAATATTTCATCTATGCATAGTACAGGATGACAATGCACAAAAGCGTTGATGCAAGCACCCAATGAGAAAAAGGCTCTTTGCAGCACTCTTGGTATGATCATCAGCCGATTGAAATGTATGCATGTCATAGTAAGTATTACTATTTCTCTAGGCAATGCTGACTAACAGACGAGGCAAATTATCATAGGATGTTTTAAATGTGCCATACCTCATCTCTAAAATCTTTTTTTGGCTCTCCAGGCTTTGGCATAGCTTATGGTGTACTTGAATTTGTCTTTAATGTGACTAATAATTGATCTAGGTTCAAAGCTATTGTTGCAGACAACACTGTTATACATCTCACTTGCAATAAAAGCTGAAGTGATGTTACGATGATACTTCTCCACCCCTTGTAAGTGGTACTGGTGCTCGGTCACAATGCTAACTTTCCAATAATTATTCCATTTACCCTTATATGCATGAACACGCCATGGACAATCTTTCTTCACGCACCTCACTTCGTACACATAATTGGTTGACTCGATCACCCTAAACTCTCTCTGCAATGAGACCGCCCAATGCTTCACCGCCTTCTTCATATCCTCCTTATGAGCATACCTCGCACCCTGAAGTACCTCGTTCTCCTTGTATTCCCAGGGTATATGATGTCTCTCTGAGATAACAAGTCCTGAGAAGTACTCTTTTGTCCAATCAATAGGCATTACATCATCTTCCTCATCAGATGATAAGTCGCCCTCCGCTTGCTCGTTATCCGAATTTTCCCTCTCCATTTCATCGACGATTGTACCGACTCTCTCCCCCTCATCCGCCACGTCCATGGCCTGCACCACCCTTGTTTGATTTTCCTCATTTTTCATCGATGGTCCAACACAATCCTCCACATGGTTTGGACCCTCAACATCTTCGGTTTCCATTGCAACATTTCTATCCTTTTCATGCACCGACACAAAAATAACAAGGGGTCATGACTGTTCAAAAGCCATCTCCACATACCGTCTTCAAGCATCAGTACTATCCATCGGCATTAGTTCTCAAAAATAACCTTCTGTTGCACGACTCACTACAACAGATATTGATATTGTGTTAACTCTTGGGTCTATTCTAAATCCTCCCATCAACCAACTATAAATTGACTAAAATGTTCTCTCGGCAGGCCTATCAATGCCCTTCATTGTCATTCTAAAATCTAACAGATCAACACCATTTGGACCAAATCTAAGGTTGCCTTGACCGTGAACTAACTGAAATATGACCTTACTTGACATTGTGCCTGATGAAACAAAAATCTAGGTTAACTAAGTTCATATCATACTAACCAGATCTAATGTCGCATTCATCAATATGTACTACGCCCTAATTTAAAGTTTTTAGAAATATTTTTTCTGTCCTAGGTCTCAAATTCTACAAATAGGATGCGTGCTCCAGATCTACCATATAATTAAAATATATTATATAATTTGCACTATGCCTTAAGTCTCAATTTCTACAAATATGTCGTGTGCCTTTGTTCTTAAATTATACAAATATGTTGTGTGCTCAAGATCTACTAAAATATATGGTAATAAAACTAAAACGCTACAAACATTTCAAAGACAATACAATATAATATATTTACCTGCGATGGAGTCAACAAATCGGTAGGGCTTCACCGCTCCTCTTCTGCTCCTCCTCACCCCTCTCTTCTTTTCTTTTTTTTCTGGATTTTGAGTGAATATAATGAAATTGGAGAGGGGAAAGGGGTTTTATACCCGGGGGGTCAAAAATCGCTCTTCCAGAGAGCGGCAAGGGGACCGCCTACAAAAATATCAAGCCCTCCACACAGTAAAAAATGTCCTCGGGGAAAGCGGCAAGGGGGCCGCCTGCAAAAAAAAATGCGAGGCTACCATTACCGTCCTTTTGCAGGCGGCCCCTCACACAGTTCAAAAACACCCTCCGCGAGGGCGGCAAGGAAGCCGCCTTAAAAAAGCCAGGCCACCCTCCCAGCTCTTTTGCAGGCGGCTCCCAACACAATGAAAAATCGCTCTCTGGAGAGCGGCAAAAGGACCGCATGCAAATTTTCCCTCCTTCGTTAGGCGAGGGCCAACGGTCGTTTGCCATTTCAGAAAAATCCCCGTCTAAAATCTCCCTCCTGGAGGCGATGGGCGACTAAATCCGTAAATTTTTGAAATAAAAATTATTTTTTAAATATTTTTGTAAATAAAATTAAAAATAAAAAAAATTCCCGGGAAACGGCGTCGCGTCGCGGCGATCTCCATCACCTGCGACGGCGATCTGCGAGCAGCGGTGCAGGCGTCCTGCCGCCGCCGTCGCGTCGCGCCGCGTCGCGCGGATCTCCATCACCTGCGACGGCGAGCACCGTGCCGGCGGCGTCCTGCTGCTTCCGCCGCATGCTCGACTCCTTGCGCCCAATAAGTCAATCTCCCCNCTCCTCCTCGCTAGTTCGCCCGCCTGCGCTGGTTTCCATCCATTATCCCGCGACGGGAGCATCCTTCGGGTGCCTTCGTCCTGCTGCTTCCGCCTCCGGTGAGCACTCCTCTCTCTTTCGAATTTGCCTTAACTTCTGTTCTAGATCTGGAAACTAGGTTAGGTTTTTCTCTTTGTCTTAAACCTTAATACTAATAGCGGTTTTCCCCCGCCAAAATAATCTGGGGGTTCAACTGTAGCCCCATATGCCCCACGTTAGGTCCGCACCTGTTGCATTCTAACCTTGTTTTCTTGCTGACTTGAATTTGGGGGTTAGGGTAAAAGCCTGATGCTGCAGCATCTATGCACACGATTTCCTACGCCCCACTTTGTTGTGCAATATATGAAGGCCATCTTTTTTTTTGTGCAGTTGTGAAAAACCATGGCGTAGAAAATGCGTGTTGATAATCACAGTTTTTTTATCCTCGCAGAAAAAAATCAGAGTTTTTTTTAATATGTATTCTTACTTCAAATTGCAGTTGGAATGCCTGCCCGCATGCATATGATAGTCTTCGGCTCTTATATATTTTTATGTCATCTCAAGTAAGCGGTACAATTACATCATTCTCATGGGAATTCTGTACATAGTTGTTACTTATAATGTGGTAATATGAGCATAATATATGCAGTCAGTAGCAAGTATTTTGTTATTCTCAAGTTCATGCAGTCAGCACATAAGAACTGTGCTTTATTAAAAGAAAGGAAAACTATGCCATGTACTATGGGTATAGGAGAATATGAGAGATGGGATTGAGAGGAATTGCTGCATTACTCCTCAATTTACAGAAAAGAGATTGGCTGTGGATTTTAAACTCCAAACATACAACGATATTCACAAAATTCTAGTTTTTAATACCATAGCTTCTATTGCATCAGATCACTGGATAGTATAAGATGTTATTATGATATCTTCATAAGCTATAGTATATTATCTAATAAACTCAAAAAAAACCAAATTATTAAACAGGTCATTACTCATTACCATGTTAAGTATATCAGGTACTACTCCCTCTGTTTCACATTAAAAGACGTTTTGGCCTCTCCATCCCTCGTCTAGATTCACCAATATCCATATGAATTTGGACACATATATGAACCACATACATGGATTCATGCATGAATCTATTCAAAACCCAAAAACGTTTTATAATGTGAAACAGAGGAAGTACACTGTTTAGATGGCCTTTTATAACAGCATCTCCAATTGTTTTGGCTCTTATCCATGAAAGGTTCGGAAGATGATGAGAAACAACCGAAGCACACAAGTAGGAGGAGCAAGCACAACTAAGAAGCAGAAGACCTCATACTCTAACTCAAACAGAGGAGGTGAATGAAGTGCAATCACTTCGGGCTCTTATAAACTATTAACTTTTCCGCAACTAATTCCAATTAGTGTTAATACTCTTTGTTGTTCATTATTTGCAGATTCGTCACCAGTTGTGGATGGTTAGTGTTATTTTGGCACGTCTCATCCATCTACCTGTATATGGCTTTCTATTATTAATTGTCACCTTTTCACCCTGTTGCACCAGGCCTCGCACGCATATTGCGCAGAAATCTTCTCCCCCGTGGTTATCCTATGCCATCTGAGTTCACTGGCAAGTACTTGTGTTTTGATCCTTCACTTCCTTTCTTTATTTTGATATATGTTTCTCGGAACTAGTTACATAACACATGTTATCCCGTGTTTCTTTGACTAGATGGCATGCACATGCTGAATAACTTTGAAGAATCTTTTGGAGACTTGGATGACTGCAGTGAAGAATACAGCAGAGTTAATTTAGTTGCTCTAAGAATATCTCAGTCCGTTGTCTCACTTGCTTCGTTTAAGGGTAATAATTCACTGTCTCACTGTCTCAGCATAGACACCAATCAAGACAAACAGGGTAACCTACACAGAGGGGAGGGGATAAGGAGATCCCATCTGTGTAGGTCCATCACAAATTAGTAATTTAAATGTTGGTCCTGTATAGGGCGAACGAGGCTGTTTGCATGCACGGGTACAATTATGGAGTATGGACCATCTAAAATGAGCATTCTAACTTCGGCTAGTTTGGTTAGATGCACTAAAGATGAAAACAAGACAGTTGAAAAATTGAAGGTCAGCACTCAGCCATATTTTCTCTTCTGTTACTTCTTTATGGTCTTAGCTTCATGAGATGATATTGTTGTCACTTGGTTGTAGATTAAGGTGCGCCTACCCAATGGCAAGCTTACTGAAGGAAAACTGTGGAACTATGATTTATATTATAATATTGCTGTTGTCAAAATCAAGTATTTCCCAGAACTTAGTACAGCACAGATACATAATCAAGGGCAACCTAATGTGAAATTATCTCAAAGTAAACTGGTCGCTGTTGGACGTGGCTTTGAATCTGGAGAACTAATGGCTACAGGTGGAACACTGCTGTACAAACCTAGCAAACTTGACTGCAAGGAACTCATGACCTCTACTTGTAAGATCACAAAGGTATTTACCTATCATTTAGTACTATGGTTAGATTATGATTGCAGTTGGTTTATATTATTAATATGCAACTTATTCACGTTGAACCGCCTTTTTTTTTAAAAAAAAGATCATATGGAAAGACATTTATAGTGCAGTGCAGCAGTTGTTCACCATCATTTTATTTTGTTACAGGCTGGGATTGGTGGTCCCCTTGTTGGGTTTGATGGAAACTTTGTTGGCATGAACTTTTGTGATAAGAAGGAAACTCCTTTCTTACCAATCAATATAATTCGGAAATGTTTAAAGCACTTTGATATGTTTGGGTATGTTTTCTAGTTCTTATTAATGTACTTCCAATAATCTTCACTTGCAATCATGTGTGCTAATGGACAAATTTGTTCTCCTTGACCGTCCACTCTTTCAACACTAGCTTGATTGTGGAGAGATTATGTCAGGACTCGTGATGGAAAGACTTGGTGGTTTGTTTAGTGGATTCTTAGACTGGTAGTTTATTGATTGAATAATTTGGATAGGTCAAAACTCAAAACCAACATTCTAAGATGAGTCATCATATCCTGATCAATCAAATTTGCATTGCCCTTTTCTTTTAAGTGAAATACCTCTCCAAACTGAAGATCTTTAATGGAGTGAGTTGTAGTGAATGCAAAAATTTTGTATTGGATAAATGCTGTGAGCCCCTCAGTTTCCTTTCAACTGTCAGAACCATTTTTACTAAGCAAGAATAATGAATTACTATGCAGTATGCACTCAAAAGCTGATCAACCTTATTTTCATGGCTTCATCTTTCCCCTAAGATCCATCCACCCTTGAGTCGTTGCCATCTGTCACTACTCGGTGCAATGTTTATGCCGATTATGAATTAGACCATTTTGGTTGGTACTTGGTCAGAAAGATGAAAAGTGTTAAAATACCATCACACGTGTCATTGACATGTGGGCCCTGATCCTAAGTGTCATTCTCACATGCAATGGTATTTACATCTTTGTGATGGTACTCACCTATTTTTCAATGAATAATCGTTCATAACATTTGGTATCTGAGCAGTTGATTCATGGCATTTGGTATCCGAGCAGTTGATCCTGCACGCCATCTACTGCTAATTATCCCTTTGATAAAGCCTTGGCTGTATGCAGAATACCCAAATGGCCATGCCATTGCTGCCAGTATGTTGGGATTTGAGGATTCTTGAGTACAACTTATTGCATGTCTCGATTTACTTTAATGTGTCAATAAGTTATATAGTACAACATTAAGATGAATTTACACAATAGCATGAATAAACAAAGACAAGCTTCTATAATTTTTGGCCACATATGGTCGAATTCGGCAACCAAAGTTTACATGTTATCCTATATGTCATGGAATATGGTTCAGTATATTTTTCCTGTGAAATTCCTACTAAATGAAACCAATCAGGGCTTCAGGACTAATAGGAACCCCCAGTGTGTTACAGAAGAGCATGAATAAATAAATACAAATTTCTGTAAAATTTGGCCAGATATGGTCGAATTTGGCAACCAAAGTTTATATGTTATCCTAGATGTCATGGTACATGGTTCACTATTTCTCTTTTTGTAAAGTTTCTACTAGTTGGAACCAATCAGGGTTTCGGGACTCAGAGAGTACCCCAGTGTGTTAAATCCTTCAGTAAGCTTTAAGCAAGTGAGATGTCTCATATTATTTCCTATTTTACTTTGGCTAGAAATTCGATTTATCATGACAGGAGCTGATTTTTTGTCTTGTTTCATTGATTATCAAATGTATAAAATGCGATATTGCTTGTGCATTACATGCTTTCTGGTGGATGTACCAAGATTTTTTTTTATGGTACAACTTTTACATTGTTGCGGTGCAATTGTACAGCCCTGTGAGATGCCATCCCATGGTTTGACTTTGACAATGCTGTTCAATGGTTCATTTGTTGGGTCCAAAATAGAAGGGCTCAATTAGTGATAGGTGATCCATCGCATCACAATTCACAACAAGCAGGACATATATAGATATAATTTTCCTACTACCTCAGTTTTCCCTCTGTGATGGGATCTACATCCATAAACATCAGCAGCACATTGCACTGCCACCTTCCCAGCTGTTCAGCAATGCCACAATCGCTGCATAACAGGCTCGTTGGACTGCCAACTACTGAGAAGAGGACTGACAATACTCATAATCTCCATAATTACATTCTATTAATCTGAGCCGCCAGACACAGTTGTTTCTTCAAGCCACTAGCAGTCATCAAGTGTAGTTGCAGTCCCCATACTGAGCAAATCACTGTTCCCCCAGCAGTCCGCTAGTCCCAAAACTGCTTTTATTAGTCTGGTTCTGTACTTATGCGGGTCATTTGCACAAAATCTATTTGATGTGTTGAACCTATGCAATTTTGTATAGTTTTGTTTTCTATATTGCTAGTTTATTTTAAAGTTAATCAATGTAGTCCGAGTGATCAGTCTAAATATTTCAATCATGTGCTAAATTTTGAGATATATGCAGGAGAGTTGTTCAGCCATGGCTTGGCCTGAGGATTGGATCACTTAAACATGAAAAACTGGATATCCGTGAACAAATACATGGAAGCTTCTCCAACACAGGTGGCATTTATGTAAAAGAGGTGAATATCCATTCAATATATTTGACATACACCAGTTTGCTGCATTTTTTTATAATATTTATTTTTTGTCCTATTATCTTTGTTACACTGCTTATTGGGACCAAAGTTCAATTTCTCAGAAAGGAACCTTTAGTATAGGTGATCCAGCCCAGGAGTCTGTTGATAAGAATTGGCGGTATTCCAATTACTCACTTTTAGTTAAATTATATCTCAAGTCTAATCCATAGCAATTTCAAAATACATTTTTATAAGGCACGATTAACGCAAGCAAGAACCATCAGCAAACATCGATAAAAAATGATTAAATAACTAGGGCTCCATGGTGCCTCTGTACACATAAAGTAGGTATTTTTCCCTAGGTATCATGCTATAGAAATTTGTTTTTGTTCTAGTATAAGGTTTAACCTGTTTAGAAGTTAGTTCAAGCAAATTTGATATGAACTTTAGAACTATAATCGCCTTCTTTTAGTGAGTGTTGGTTTGTAAGTATATGCTGATTTGTTTATAAAAACAACGAATTCTTGAAAACTCTTTGAATGCAGATATATTTTTTCAAAGGTATGTGTTCAATTGAACTGTTATACCCAAGGTTGTCAAGTCCTAAAGTAGAGTTGAGTCGTCCCTCTACAGACTTGCCTGACTATCAAAGACTAGTTATTGAGTTGACTTGTCTGTTAGGCTATTACTACAATACTACATATGTACCAGTTGCCTCTATTAATCTGATGCCCTCTCCTCACCTTCTCACCAGGCCTCTCCCAAGTGAGGCCCATTTTGCTCCTTAGTGGCTCATTGTTTCTGCCTTTGCTCTATAGTGTCTTCTGCTGTCAAAAGTCAAATTGCGGCCCTCAAGTTGTGCCCCCTTGCTGTGTGTATACCCTAACAAAGAAAAATCCAAAAGTTATAGTCAAATCTGAGTTGAATGTGCGCATTTGATGTCATGTTGCTACCTGTCAGCTTTCTTGTATTCCATAATCCAGACAACGACAACTCATGGGCCATTAAAAGACTTCTCCTTTCTGGCTTACAAGGCATCATGGAGGCCCATGTCTCTTAGTCCACCCAGGCATATGCGTCTCTGAAATCACGATCCACTAATATACTGGTTCCTATTTTTGGCTTAGAGAATGGATTGCAACATTTCAGTCTAAGGTACCTACAAGTGAAAACATGCTTACTAGTGGATTTAGGGAGTTGTGATATTGACATGATTAGCTGTAAACTTTAATCCTCAAAGGGTTAACTTGAGATAAGATGAACCATCAAGGGGGAGATCTGTTAATGGTGAATAATTCATGCTTGCATTCCAGGCCTAAGGAAGGGATGTAACACATATGATTGACAAAGTTGCTGATATATTTAGGAGTATGGAAGTTGTTACCCTGTTTGTCTGGTGTCTATGCTTAGATAGTGAGACATAAAAGATGAATTTTGCTATGGTGTGCAACTGTCTGAACTAGGAGTGATATTCCTGGGGTCACTGTAGTTATTTTCTTGTACTTATGATAACTCACATCCAATACATGAATGTGGCATGCCATAGAACACTTGCATAAGATGAGGCGATGAGATGCAATATGGTTTATGAATGAGTTTGATATTGATTGATAAAAATTTCAATGGTAGAAAGTTGGGCCCTTGTACTGATCTGGTGAGGGGATCGTGTGGAAACTGGCAGATTACCTGTTTTGAATTCAATGGATTATGTAGTAGTGACCAGTCAATAGCCAGCGAACCATTACCTGGCCTTTTGTGTGGGCGGTCTGGTTTCATATATAACACTCTGGTTGGTACTGTTCAATGGGTTCCCTTATGTGTCTCTTTTTTTAGGTTTGCTTTTATCTGAGATCATAGCTGCACCGTGGCAGAAAACTTCTCTGTTTTCTGATGATGGACGGCCACTTTTTAACTGCTCCTATTGGTTTTCATACAAATTTCGATCATTTATCCAAATCATTTGTGTTGTTTCCCTCAAGATGGTATATTTAATTTAACTTGCAGAATCTATTTCGTGGGCTATTTAAACATCCATAACTTTGTTGGTTAAATATTAGCTTTTCATAACTTTGTTTGAACAATGATCAAATGAGGTATCCATGTTAGCTTTGATGCCTTGGCAAATGCTATGCTAAATCCTACTTGAGTTAGAACAAAAAAAAAGGCTTAGCATCTATATTGTCCAAATAAGCTTCATTTCGGGGTTGACTATGAACATAATTAGGGCTTCTATATTAATTTTTGTGTAGCACTTCAATAATTTACTTGATAGGTTTTTGATGGATCCCCAGCAGCAGATTCTGGAATCAAAGTTGGTGATGTTATTACCAAGCTTGATGGAGTCGATCTATTCCATGCACAAGAGGTTCTGTTTCAAAAGCTTTTTGCCTGGAAATTCTTGTAGTTAATCTTAAAATCGTTCTGGAAAATCAAACTGATTTTTTTTTGTGGTTCTTCTGACTAAACCATTGCATTTTGCCCCAAGCAAAATGTACTAGCCAAACTGTTATAGTGCTATTACCTGTTCCTTCCATTTTATTATTCACATCCAATAATTTTCACTATGTGAAAACTATACTGTTAAGAGTTCACTGTGCTAATATATTGTTTTGGTGAACACATGAAAGATAAGTTATTTTCATGATGTGAAGTTTCACTGTTAGTAGATCTCTGCAGGATTTCAGGATTAACAAAATGAAAAAAATCCAGCTTGTCACAACTCTAATTCAGTGCATGTGTATAATCTGTTCTAGCATAGTGTTCACTGCAGACTAGAGTTCTCTTTTCAGTGCATGCGGTCTTTTTGTTGGATATTTTCTTCATAATTCAATTTAATATGTTTCCTTTCATAAGTGAGTTGCAACTTACAAGTTCAGAGTAAAACCTAGCATGATGACTTAGTGTTTTCCATCTTTTTAAAATAGCTCAATTAGTATCTGGCACCATTCCAGTACTCTTAATTTGCATGTCCGCATTTTTTTTAGTACCATTTTTTTTTTGTAATATATGCAATAGTAGGTCAAAAATGTGCTGGTAAGAACGCCGATAAGGTAGTAACGAAACACAAATTGCTGTTTTTTTTTTGGGAATTTTAGAAATGCCTACTTGCTATATGTCTTTATTTGCTGTATGTATGCAAAACAGAATAATACATGTTTGCATAGTTTCCCTTTTTGATGGATTTCAGCTCTAATTTTTCTTGCCAGTTCTACGAGCTTATTTTGGGGAAGTCAGAAGATATTTTGCGACATGATGAAGAGATGCTTTTCAAGGTTAGCTGCAGTGCATGTTCTATGAATTTGTTATGCTTCAACATGGCATTAATTATTTTTTGTGACTTTCCATTGCATATGGAATAGGTGTTTATTCTAAGGCCAAGTAATGGTTTAACGTTCCGTGCAATTGTCAATGCTGAAGTGGTTGACATGAGTAGGAAGAACAGGTTTATCCTAACGCTTCACAGCTAGTCTTGCAAATTTATGTTCTAATGTTTGCCGTCATGTCTCTTAATTGACAGATGGCCTGTACCCAAGGCAGAGTGGCTATATCCATGTACGGATGATAGATGTGATGAAATTGTCCTACCTGATCCGATAGTTATTCGAACCTGTGAAGATAGCTATTATTTACGTAAGGATCTTATTTCTCTCTTTTCACCATGTTATAAAAGATTAATGAACTAAAATGCGTCAAGTATATTACATTGATATGTCCTCTGTCAATTTAGGATGAATGTAGTCGGTACTGCAGCTTATAAAGCTGTCCATACTATCAGTCTAAACTACAGGAAAACCACCCTATGTGTTTCTCAACATTTTTTCTTGTGACATGACGTTAATGTCGTTAATGTTTTACAATTTGTTCAAACACTATTATTTGCCATATCTTTCAGCCGCCCTTGATGAGGCTGAACTAAGACTATATTATGGTGAAGAATGAGGTGGAGAAATCTTGCATCGTTCGAGAAGACATGCTGAGATAATGGAACATGCACCGCAAGTTTCTGTTGACAGATTCATATTTGGCAACTGAATAGGGCTACAGGAGTGGAAAAAAAGAACTGCATGTCTACTAATATTAGCAAATTGCATCCTTTGCCAGCCGAGGAATATGAATTGTGTTGATGTGGAGTTGTTCCAGCAAGATGTTTTGTTTGGCTTTTCTGTTTATATGCTATTTTAGGAAAGCTTGGGTAGTATTGCATGATTTATAAGCCTTGTGACTTGTGAAACGTAAGTCCTATTTAATGTAAAAGCGGATTGTTTTGTCGATAGTTTGTAGGCACTGCGTCTTTTGTATTTGTACTAGAGCCAGGGGCGCGCAGGCGCGCCACCTGTAGACAGCTGTTGTGTAAAATTGACTATGACGTTAGCAGGAATTGGTGAAAACGTAATATTTGTTCAATGATAGCAGTAACAACTGTGATTACAATCTAGACCAATCTCCAAAATGCAAAGCTGGAACAAGTCAGTTTTGAGAGATCAGTAACAACAGGAGCAAAAAGAAGAAATAGTTGCTTGGATGTTACAAAGTAAATAAATAGGTTAGGAACATAAGATAACAGGGTAGCTATTATCATGGCATAAACACAATGAAAATTGTCAAGTACAATGATAATGATTTGCTTAGGTAGCGGTCCGTAGTACTATATAGGTAGACATGGTAGTTGTGGCGTAGTAATTAAAGAAGAATGCAATGTGCATAGCGAGCACATATAGATTAGAGCAAGTATAATAAGTTATTTTTAGCCGGCTGCAAGAGTCCACGTAAACAGAAAAGCTAGCCACGTCGGAGAAAGATTATTGAGCCGGCGATTCCCATCTCGCCCGCCTCCAGCTTAAGATACGAGAAAAAATTAATGCTCCCAGCCTTTTCCCAGCCGGCTACGAGCGAGATGCTGCTGCTTTCGTCTTGCGTCAGCAGATTGCTTGTATATGCGATAGAATCTGTGCTGCAGCCGGCTTGTTATATGAGCGGGCGACGTTACCTACTGCTGGTGATATGGCATCATCTTGCAGCCGGCAGCGGGCTAAATTATTAGCCTTGCTCTTAGAAGTAGTTAGCATAACAATGGTAGCATCAAGGGTGATTGGTAGGTTTTCATGGAGACTGGCACTGGACTTTAATTGCAGTAGAGGGATGGTTATGGTGTATTGCATTGATGTAGTCTTCATAGAGGATCTATTGTTGCTTGTAGTCAATCCATTTTGTAGAAGTGAAAGATGCATATGGTTTGGAGCTTTATGTTGTTGGTTGTGGCAAATTGTGTCCATTCTGCTTTTAGATTGTAGTGACCATTCGTTGATTTGTGAAGAATCATGTTGGTTGATGGCCCTCTTGCAATTTGTACTTTAATGTGCGCCGTCTTGCATCGTATGAGTGGTGCTATGTTTTTTTTGAAAATTCTTTTGTGAAGTACTGTAATAAGAAATGAATATTAGTTGTTTATTTTGCATATGTATAAATAAGGAGTAAGTGAAGTAGTTGACCACCCTGTTTTCCTTGAGAAATGTCTTTGTTGATGGCAACGATATAGAATTTGCTTCAGTGGTGTAGGAATTGTGTTATTTCTTTGATGTAGTTTTTCAGTTCAGTTGACAGCTTGACATTATTGCTGCAGAAGCACATGTCTTTGACGCTTCGTTTTTTGTTGCCTGTTGATAAGAAGGCGGATAAGTATTTATAGTGTGTATGAAAGAAAATATTGATGTGTATATTCTGAAATTGAAGGCGGAGTACCTGGACTTGTAGAAGTTGATGGAATGTGTTGTTTGGACTTCACATGGATATGCTTATGTTTGGGTGGTCTAGCTTTGTAGATTGTATCTGTAAACCGAAAAACAACGAAAGCATTAACGGAAAAGCTTTGTGCTTGGATGGTCCCAATGATGTTCGGAATCACGCACCAGACGGTGAGAATCGGCGGGTCAAAAATCACCGCGTAGGCCACCGTTTTGATCCTGGACGTTGTGCCATGGCGCAGCGGCCGAAGCGCCCATACGCGCAAGCAACAAAAAAACACTCGCAACCAAACTCAACCAAACACTGACCAATGGACCCCAAACAAACCAGCCCCACCATGCAGCCATTGCAAAAAATCTAAAACGCCGAGAAGATTTTGTGCGAGCACAAAACACACGTAGCCTTGCCGCCCGCCATTGGTCCATACCAAAACGCACACACGAGCGACGCAATTGGTTCACATGGAGTGGGAGCAGTAACCGCACGAAAGAAAAATTAAGCACCTAAATTAAACACCTCCAGTTACAGTAATCTTAAGTGGCATCACTCGCTGCTCTTTCACTTTATGATTTGGAATGCACTACAATATGACCATTTTAGTGGGCAGAAGATACAGATGTCTTGCGATGCTTGCAGTTGTATCTTTTATCTCTACTAGGGATTTTCAGGAAAAAAAACAGAATGTGTCGTCAGTCAAGTGGTGCCAGGACCTGCTTGCAATTCTGTGTATATATGAAAAACTTTTTGCAAAATAGCTTGTCACGGACGTATTAACTTTTCTGAGGAGTCAAACAAACAATTGCGAAAACGGAAAAACGGAGAAAACCAGAACCTTGCGGGGTTTTACTACCGGAGGGTAGATACCCACCTGATACCCCCTCCTCATTGATGAATATGGACAGCAATGGCATGGAAGAAATGGGGAAAGTATATAGTGAAAATTATATCTGGGTGGAAACTTGGGAACTTTGTATATATCTTTTATCTTTATCTTTACCTACTTTTTTATTTTTATCTTTACCTACTTAAAAAATTCGTAATGTTTTTGTCATCCCACCTGACATACCGATCCTAAAAATAAAAATAGAAAATCTTTACTATTATAAAAATTAAAGATGTTTCTATCGGGATTTTGATAAATTATTCATGTTTGAGTTGGTTTTTTAATTTTATCTTTACCAAATCTACTTCCAACAAACCCGTTTTGTCCATCTTCTGCTTAGTCCGACTCCCTCTGCCTCGCTCGGCTTGGCTCCAAAGGTAGGTGCGACCATGCGGGAGGAAGAGATAGATCAGAAAACACGATGGGCGTTCCAAAGGGCATGTGTCCACGTGGGACGCCCACCTCCCGATCAGTTTTGATTGAGGAATATTTCCTAGTAGTGTCACATCATCATCTACTGCAAATTAACAAATAGGTAGTTTAGTTCGATCAAGTACGTATGTACGTGCAACAACCATCTTTTCTTCTTTATGTTTCTATCCTTTTGGTCCGTGTATGATCATGGATCTTTTTTGATTCAGAATCCGAATAGATATAACGAATTCATTGCCATCACCGGAGACGGCAAAGAAACCGCGAACATCACGATAAAACAACAAAACACCACAGAGGCGCACGCTTCATACGGCGATGATGACAAAAAGACCCCTACTTCCACCGGTGATGGTGAAAGGCACTGACCTGGCAAGGCCGCAGGAGTGGTGGTAGTCAAGGAGAGTGGCAACGACGTCTGAACAGAGCCGGCTAGACGGAGTTGGTGACACCAATGGCACTGGCCGGACAGGCAGGTGGACGTGTTGTGCGGGTGCTGCATGCGCAGTGTATGTGGAGATTAGCCGATGGTTCGTGGGTTTATGGTGCTGACTACATACTTGCGCATGCCAGTATTTCACCGTCTGCCGGAGAAGATGGAGGAGTTTTGGGTTCGTGTGGAGCAACGACACACTCACCATCCATGTGAGACGGAGGACTTTGAGTCCATCTTCATGGTCACCAACAGGCACTAGAACGGGCCGGCCTCGTCCATGACATGCCAGACACAAAGTGTTTTAAGACCAAGCCAGTAGATTCAATTGATATTGGTTTTTTCGTTTAACTTTCAGACGGGATCCCAAGGAGGTAGCAGGTCCTAATAGTATTTTTTCTGGAAAAAAACTAAGCATCGCCGATATAATTGTCTATTCTAGAAAAAAAAACTAAGCATCTAATTAAAAAGACAGAACGCAAAAAAAAAAATCAAAAGCTCTAAAAGAGAAAACATCAAAAATTGACAGTGATGGCATTTGATCATCGTCGGAGAAATCGGCTTCACCAAGATGATATAGAAATCATAATACCTCCACAAAGCCAGTATACAATAAAGGGAAAGGTGGCGATGAAGGTGCCGACTAGGGATGAAAACCAATCGGAAACGGATGGAAACTAGCTCTATCATATTCGTTTTCATATTTTTTTTGGAACTAGAATCGAAATCAAAAACCCGGATACGAAAATGAAATCGAATATTATCGGATACAGATACGAAGCGGATATGAAACAAAACGAATATTTATCGGGATATAGAAACCCCTCAAATTGAGCTACCTTAATGAAGGAAAAGATATCGCTTGTTATTTTAGGTCAACATCTCCAAAATTTAAATCGTCAATTTTGTAGGCGGTGATAAACCCTGAGCTCCACTCGATACGCTTAGTGATCTAATTGTCTCAATCTTTCGGTAAGTTGATGATAACTACGATTTGGGAAAAACGTTGACGACTCGATTATAACCGTACAAGACGTTGTTGTGTTGCGCCTTAACGATCGATACACCTCTCCGTGGCTTGTTGATCTTGTCGGTGCAGATCAACCTTATTCTTGCAAGCAAATTGAAGAAACAAGCAAGAACAAGATAACATCAATCTGATATTACAAATAGGAATTGAATACAGATGATAAGTTAGGGTTCCAAAGATGAGTCATTAAGTGGTCTAGCCGTCACACGTAACTACAAGGTAAAGCAGTGGCTAAAACTTTAATCTAACAAAACCCGAGAAACCCTGAAGGGGTACCTAGCTATTTAAGGAGATGGGAGAACGACCAAGGGGTCCCTAGGGTCGTGCTCCACCAGATTGGGGTGCACCCCACATGGGCCCCACTTGGTCAGGGTCCCAGATGAAGTTACAAGCCCATAGACCCATTATAGATGATGCAACACCTTATTTCTTCAATTGCGGGTGACTAAGATTGAATTTGGAGATGAGGCTGGATCCATTTGAAAGAGAACTCCAAGAGCTTTTCATCAAGTACTCATGGGCCCAAAACGAAACTCGTATGCATATTTGACAGCTCTTTGAAGTCAACGCTGCTGCAGGTGGACGAATTGGATTTCAGAACTTCAGCGGCTTGATCTTGATGTCTTTCAGTTGAGCTATGATGTGAGCAACGATTGTATCAATAGTAGCCATGGTCACATCATCCTCTCCTTCTTCATGGAAAACCATTCTTGGTTTTTCCATATGGTGCTTTTCACGTAGTACATTTAAAACAACCTGTTTCTTTCAATCAAAAGTACAGAAACTCGAAGTAGCATGATTAGCAATAATATAACTCTTTAACTTGTAATATGGATCTATGGCTACAGGAGGTTTGAAAACTGAACATATATAAATTCTGTGCACCAAACATACCCCTCTATCATTACATTTGCCAAAGATATGAAATATAGTATTGGTTGGACATGGCAAATCGGCAGCAAAAAATTTCTCCTTCAAATTATCTAGCTCACAAAAGTCATCAAACAGAACATAGCCCAAAGCATTTACAAATGATAGCAATTCACGTTTATCAACTTCATTAGCAATGTGAACAACATGCTTAAAATCAACGCAGAAAGAATTAACAACAGGAATAGTATGTTCATTCATTAGTTGCGACATGAATATAAGTGAAGCATTGTTACACAACTCTTCTTTATTACAAGGAACAACTGATAAATCAAGTTGTGACAAAGAAATCTTAGCAATTGGTTCCACTAATGGTTGCTCTACTATAGCATGAAAAGTGGATATGTGTAGCGCAGCTTGAGAATACTCACCTTCATTTATCTCAACATCATTTATTTTACCTTGCAAACTTTTTTTAGACATCGTATCGTAGGTGCTTCATGCTTCTCCTCTTTTTTCTCAAGAACATCATTCTCCTCCTTTTGTTGAATGTTCTGAACTCCCTGCAAAATGTTAATAACATGAGACACAAAAGATTGCTCCTCCCATGTTCGCACATCATCATTGTACAATGATATAGAAGATTCAGAAATAGGAGATAAATCACATTGTTCATGCTTTCTCGCATTTGATATGAAATCTTGTAAAAATTGACTCTCAATGCTATGAGCAAGCATGAACAGGTATCCAATATGATTATGTGTCACATTAGCAAGTATAACCTGAACTTCATAATTAAGCCCCTTGAAAAATCTATGCATTGTGTTTTCATTGCATTCTTTTAGACCACTGTAGATGATACAAATAGTAAATTCATGGATGTACTCCTTAACAGTTCAATCACCTTGTTTCAGATGTTTTAATTTATCAAGAAGAGTACATTTGTAATAAGAACTCATAAAACGCTTTCTTATCATGGTTTTGCATTCATCCTAAGTTTCATGTTTGTTACTAACATGACTCCACCAAAATAATGCAAAAGATGTCAACTTATTACTAGCAGTCTTAACCATTTGAGCATCAGAAAATTCATATTTATCAAATTTATTGTCTACTACTAGCTCCCAATCAATATAAGCAATATAATCATATTTACCATCGTAGAATGGTAACTTAGATTCAACTCATGCAAGATTGTGGTCAGTTACCTCATAGGTATCACATGGAGAAGTCATCATATCTCGTCGAAGGTGAAGAAATCGATGTTGATCATAACTATCTCATATCCCCTTGCGCAATCGTGTCATGGTTAGTAGCAAAGAAAAAACACACACAAGAATATGCACGCTCCTATCAACTACTAGATAGTGGAAGCTCAAATTTCACACATACTTAAACTTTTAACCAAGCTCTTACAAGTTCTTACGAATACAAGCGAAATGGTGACATACACCGACTCAACCAAGCACTCCAATGAAGGTTGGATGTATCGATGCCTTGGCAAACACTTGTTGTATGGCTGCAATCAAATTTGTGGAGCTTTGGTAGCCTTAAATATGTAGTAAAGGAATAGCAAATGCTCAAATCAGAGAATGCAAAGTTGAATAATTGTTTAAAGTCAGTACTATGTTGGTCCTAGGCTAGAAAGTACTAGAGATACGAGCCTAGACACAAACGATACCACAAGATAGCACTAGGGGTGGGCATTCGGTCTGACCGAAAATTTCGGTCTCGGTCTTCGGTCTTTCAGTCAATTCGGTTATTGAAAAGTGAAGACCAAATTTCAACACAAAAATAACAGGAATGGCAAATTCGGTCTTGGTCCTGACCGAAATTCAGCAACAGTTCCATAAATCATAGAAATTTTCAACACAAAAATCACAAAAAGAAATTCACAAGCACGTCTGAGTAAAGACTCTTATTGGGTTGCATGCCTAGAAGGAGTAGGGATGTGAAAATTAGAGTTTAAACCTAATGAACTTAGTGGATTGTAGGTTGCATTTGGACTTTTTTTGTTAATTCGGTCTTTTCGGTTCACCGAGGAGACTAACTGAATTGACCGAACAAAATTCGGTCTTTCACTACCCAGGACCGAATTGATGACCGAATTTCTTGGTCTCGGTCTCGGTCTTTTTGGTTCGGTCTTTTTCTGCCCACCCCTAGATTGCACTAAAAACAACTCATGCACAACACTGATATATGAAAGCCATCTCAAAGATAACGACTGATTTTCTCTTTTCTTTCTTTTTTTTTTGTATTTCTTTGTTGTTCTTTTTTTTGGTGTGGCTTTTGTTCTCTTTTTTAAGCACCTTTCTACCCTTTTTTTTAATCAAAAACGACTCAAGGACCTCAATACAAAATTATAGGGACTCAAATGTAAATAAGAAAATTATAGGGACTCAAATATAAAAGTCCAAACCATAAAATTTGAACTACACAAAAATGAAATGTTAAAGTTATACCGGTTCCTTTTTGCAATCAGATTACCAATCCAACACTCGAAAAGTTTTCATCAAGGTGTGTGTCAAGTCATGATAGAGATTGAAACCGAGATGTGGATGTGACTAGGAGGTGTCGGATTATTTGTGGGGATGGATAAGGTCAGCACACACAAGGTGGGGACTCAGTGAAAATTTGGAAAGAAGGAAACCGATTCCTTTTATTATAGTTAGAACCTATCTACAAGACTCCACACCAAAGGAAACCAATCTACAAAACTTCCTATGAAAAACCGATCTGTTATATTTGGAAAGAAGAAAACCGATTCTTTTTATTATAGTTAGAACCAACCTACAAGACTCCACATCAAAGGAAACCAATCTACAAAACTTCCTATGAAAAACTGATCTGTTCTCCTCTAGTGATACCGCCCTCCTTCCTCAACTGAACACACGGGGCAAGCAGCGGCAGAAACTCTAGCAACTTGACAACTTCAAAACCGACCAACAAAATCTTCTAAAAACTAGAAATATCAAACCTTGACGGCGAGACGATTCCGTTTTTGAAGGTTCCGACGACAACGAAGACATGGCGACGGTGGCGGCAACAGCGGTGGTACTAGACGTGACAGGAACACGAACTCTAAACGGACTAGACGCTAAGACCAGCAACACGACATGACGATGCAACGGAAGACTCAACAGTGCAAAAAGGGAAAAGAACAATGCAGCGGCACAAAGATGGCTAGGTAATGTAGGAATTTTCTTTTTGGTTTTTTCTACTTATAGGTAGATAAAAACTCACCGAGCAACGAAAGCTCTGATACCACTTGATAAACCCTGAGTTCCACTCGATACGCTCAAGGATTTGGTTGTTCTGATCTTTCGGTGAGTTGATGATAACTACTATTTAGGAGAAACATTGACGACCCGACTACAACCGTACAAGATGTTGTTGTGTTGCGCCTTAGCAATCGATACACCTCTTCGTTCGTTATTGATTTTGTCGATGCAGATCAACCTTATTCCTGTAAGCAAATAGAAGAAACAAGTAAGAACAAGATAAAAGCAATCTGATATTGTAAATAGGAATTGAATACATACGATAAATTGGGGTTCTGAAGACGAGTAATTAGGTGGTCTAGCCGACACACGTAACTATAAGGTAAAGTAGTAATGGCTAAAACTTGAATCTAACAAAACCTGAGAAATCTTGAAGGGGTACCTAGCTATTTTAGGAGGTGGAAGGATGATCAAGGGGTCCCTAGGGTTGTGCTCCACCAGATTGGGGCGCACCTCACATGCACTTGAGCTAGGGTCCCAGATGAAGTTACAAGCCCATATGCCAATTATAGATGATGCAACACCTTGTTTATTCAATTGCGGATAACTAAGATTGAATTTGGAGATGAGGCTGGATCCATTTGAAAGAGAACTCCAAGAGCTTTTCATCAAGTACTCATGGGCTCAAAACGGAGCTCGTATGCATATTTGACAGTTGTTTGAAGTCAATGCTGCTACAGGTGACCGAATTGGATTCTAGAACTTCTACAGCTTGTTCTTGATGTCTCCCAGTTAAGCTATGATGTGAGCAATGATTGTATCAATAGTAGCCATGGTCACATCAGGTGGTCCCACCTTCATATGTGAAAATCAATTTTCATGGTTCTTTTCCTAAGAGACTCGTATGTAAATATGATTATTCATTTTCTAGTCTCAAGGCCTTTTACTTCATGTATATCTTACTTAACATATCTTATCAAGTTCTTGTTGTATAAAACGAAGATGCTATTTATTTTATTTCACATCTTCAAAACTTGTAAGGTTTGTTTTACACTTTAAATATTTTCAAATAACAAATGTCATAAAATACAAAGTGGTAGATCCCATTAAGCTATACAACTTTGTTATGGAGCACGTCTCCATCGGATGTTGTTTGAATTGTAGATATGAGATTTTGTAAAAACAAATGTGGTATTTTATTATCAAAATTTAGACTCTTAAATGATCTCAACTAATAAAATTATCTGGAACAAAGTTGTAGATCTCGTCGAGCTTTACAATTTTGATATAGAGTTTGTCTTCATCTAACTCTGTATGAACAAGTTATGTATATATACGTGTTTTTTTTAAAATTGATCTCTGTCTGCGAATATCTGAGTAAAATTCTCGGATAGTTTTTGACCGTTTTCCGATTCAGACGGATAGTGCCTTTACTGTATTCGTTTCTGTTTCCGAGAAAAAAAAATCCGAATTCGTTTCCAAATCTGAAACTTATCCGATTTTGAGAAAACGTCTGGACGGACAGAAAGTATCCGTACCAATTTCATCCCTAGTGCCGACGGCCGCACCTCCCTATAATGTAACGAATAACTACCATCTCTCTCCTTTTATGTGGTTGCGTCACTCTTACTTCTATCGAGCACTTATGTTTTTTTCTCAACTTTCTCAAATTTTCTTCCCGTTGTAATGCACGGGCATTTTTGCTAGTAAAAGATAAATTTGCTTCCAACCAAAATTTCGTTCATCCGTTGAAAAATTTCGTTCATCAAAATCCGCTTCCAACCAAAATTTCGTTCATCAAAATCCGCTTCCAACCAAAATTTCGTTCATCAAAATCTGATTCCAACCAAAATTTCGTTCGTCCGCGCGTCGCTGACAATCCAACCTCCGGATCGGACTCCTGTCCGGCTTTGAGACAGAAGGGCCAAATCTAGCTCGGGAAAGACGAGTGGAGTAAGTTGTGGAAGCTACAATCTTTGCCTAAAGTGAAACAATTTCTCTGGCGTTTGGCTCACAATGGTCTGCCCCTGCATCGCAATATCAAAAGAAAAGGAACAGATATGGACAATAGATGGTGACTACTGCTTCCTCAAGTGCAAGCCGATGAAGTATTGTTGAAGAATCATGAACATGGATCACATCAGAGGGGAATTAATTCAGCTCGGGTCGGCCACGGAACTCATCCAGTATAGTAAATCAATGGCGGGAGAGATTACGGTTCTAATGCCGGAGAAGAGCCACACTGTCACCCGAGTTGCAATAGGCTGGTCGCCACCTTTGGAGGAGAATCTTAAGCTTAACATTGATGGTTCCTTCCTGGAAGCAAGCAAAGTTGGAGGATGGGGCTTTATTGTACGTGATCATAATGGCTACGGTATGCTCGCTGGGGAATTAGTACATGATGCATGGGATAATTGACATTGGAGTTGAATCTGATTCGGCTTTGTTGGTTTCGGCGCTGAAATCGCAGGATTATGATAAATTTGCTATGGACTGTCCTATTTTTAGAGAAATAAAGCTTAATTCTCATCCAACTAGAGTTCGACAGGGTTGATTTTTCGTTTATTTCTAAGAGAAAATGTAATGTGTGTGCTCATAACTAAGTCCAAGTGGGAAGTTGGGACCCAGGTCAATCTGTTATTTGGATGGACCCCCTCTCGAAGTTTGTAAGTGATTGGATGGTTCGTGATATTGCTGAGCCAAGTGGTTAATAAATAGCACTATTTAAAGGTAAAAAAAAGAAAAGATGAGGCACATTTAACTTTAAGGCTTTTTTATTGACTAGCAAAATTGTTCATGCATTGCAACGGTGAAGATAATTTTAAAAAACTGAGAAAATTTATTCCAAAATTTTAAAATTCGATCATCAATAGTTTCTCAATTATCAAGGATTTGCCTTGAAAATCACTGTCGTAACTCATAATATAATGAGCTTGTTAGATTTTATAAAATTATTCTAATATAAAATTGACACTTAGAATTTTAAAAATGTAACTAAATCTTGTCCAAAATATCAAATATTTATAACTTGATGGAGTAAAGGATCCACAATGCATTATGCATATAAAAAGTTTTCATTGTCACGAGTTGCTGTAGCTATTGGTCCATCACCTATTCAATAGTGAGGACCATTATGCTATATATAGAAAAACCGAGACACATGGTGGACAGGCATCATATAAAAGGATTTATGTGGTGGGGTAAGTAGATGTGTTGCAAAGAACAATGAAAATAGAAGAGGCAAATAGATCCCTTTTAAAAATCACAATGGGACAGGAAGTACTAAGTTCCCATAGGAACTGTTTATCAAGTCACTCACGAGAAAGATGAAGAGATGTCCATCTTACTTGGGACATTGCCGCCAAGGAAGCCAAGTGATCTAGGGACAGAAACCATTAAAACTAAGAGTATGGGGATAGATATTGATTCTTTTTTACACATTTTGAAATTAATCAAATTTTTTTGGGACAAAGGAAGTAAAACTCTTGGAGTTTTTTAAGAAAAAGACATCACTTTGATCTTGTCAGCCTATATTGTGCACACAAACCAACTCCACATGAGCAAGTAAAAATTGTCTGGGGGCAATTTGGTCATGCCATGTCAAAAAGTGGGCTTCTCTCGCTCGTTCACATGAAAACATCAAAATAATAGGCACGGCATCCCATGGCAAATAACCAGATTTACAAAGTGTATTTTCATAAAGGTCATTTCGTGCGGTGCCCTACAGTTATCCGATAGTAAAATTTGCCTAAAACTATTCCTAAAATAACATGATTTTTTTATCGTTTGGACTACTTGATGATCCATCGCTGTTTTAATAATCAAAGAACCAGTAATAGCTCATGGGATTCCATTTTTTGAGTTGATTTCGGCTCCTCGGAGAGATTTACGTGTGGTGGCTATTATGCAAAAAGCTCCTTTGCACGGAATAGCGCATACGTCCTTGGACCGATCGACACCCCGTTGTGATTTATCCGAAAACCCCCTCGTGTTTCAGACAAATACAACGTGAAGAAGCGAAAATTCCGCTTCTAGAGGTAGCGCTGTAAACATTAAAAACACTGGTTTTTTTTGGCAAAAAGACCACATATATATTTCCTCACGAACCCTATCCTGGCCGTCTCCCCGTCTCCTCCCCACCTCGTCTCACCCGCCCGCGCCGCCATCGGCCCGGGGCTGCCGTCGCCGCCGTCCGCCCTCCCCCGTCGCCGCCAACCGCCATCCCCCCGCCGCCGCCCGTCCACTACCGCCATCCCCCGCTGCCGCTCCCTCCCCCTATCCTCATGACTATGAATGAACATCAGTGATCAGTGATGACAAAAATAAACTTTTTTCTACGTTTGTCTGATCCTGATTATTTTGTTCAATATCTCTATTTCTGCAGCAGATAGCTACAGCACTTATCATACATTTTGGTCAAATTGTGGGACTGTCTAGAAGAAAAGATTTCAGTATAGCAACAGGAAAGAAGCTTCTTCCACTGTCGATTTTATAGAATGCAAATGTTGCATTTGTTCTGGTAAGCCTAAAAGGGGTTAACATTCCGATGTATATTGCAATTAGAAGGCTCACTCCCCTTGCTGTACTGGTGGCTGGGTGTTTACGGGGAAAGGGCAAACCGCCAACACAGGTGAGTGCATTTTTTTAGTCCTTTTATTTCTTTTTCTCCACTAGGTTTTACACACAGTAATGGTTTTATTTTAGAGCTGTCAATGCCTACCCAAGATATTACTTTTGGATTCTGAAAATCAATTTAGTGGCATTTCGAGGTGAACTGTCATAATAAAGTTAAGTAGAATATTTGGATAAAACTCCTAATTCAAGATTTTGGCCTTCTACGATTGCATCAATTCATAATCCCCTAGCATTTTTGCCAATAAGCTATATCCATATGCTTCTCGTGAAATCACGAGAGCAATAAACAACATTGAATAGGTCAACTTAATGTTGCCATTGAATTTCAAAATTTACCATGCAGTCCTTTCAAGATTTTCATTAGACCCAACTATAGTATCCCCTTGGGAAGAAATAGTTCTTTACAACCATATTTGGTTCTTTCCTTCAAATATATTTGGCTCTTCCTCACTACTACAAATTTTTTTAGGTATCCCTTTCAGTTATTGCACTGCCGCCGAAGTCCTTATTGCAGCTCTTGGAGATTTTTTTCTTTTACTTATATGGATACTCCATAGCTCTAACGTCGGTCTTTTTTTGGGTTGTAATATGTTTCCTATTGTTGCTCTTAGATAATTGTTCGTGTTTCTAACTGTAACTGACAGTCAAGTGTGTGTGCGACAATGAGAATTGTGTCTAGCTCGGTTGGTATGGGTTAGTTGCTTTCACCCAGCAGACCCAGGTTCAGCCTCTCGACCTGCTCATATTGCACCTGGATTAAATGAAGGGTTGAAAAAATATGTGGCTTCTCCTATCTTAATACTATTGGATGGCTAGCTCCTTCTAACCATCCCAACTTTTTTGTGTATGCAGACAATGTATTTGATTCATGTGGAGAAATCAGGGGCAGAGGATGGTCTTTCCTCCGTGAAGTTGATGTTTTATAACAGCGTATTATCACTCCCCTTTCTGTTTTTTATCATTATAGCAGCACGAGAATTCCACTATTCTCTTTCAGTACTATCTGAAAAGGTTAGTAATACCAATACAGGTTTATCAAATTTAATTAGGACATCAAATATAGCAATCTGTTCTGAGTACTTTCCTCTGCCCGATTTCCTAAGTTACATTGCCATCACTTTCAATGCAGTTGGCCTTTGTAACATTTAGTGCTATTCTTCTCGTTTCGCTGGTGATGGGTATCGTCCTGAATTTCACCATGTTTTGGTGCACGATTGTAAACTCCACCCTGACGACAACAATAATAGTTCTCAAGGGTGTTGGATCCACTGTAAGTAGTTCTATCTCTAACCGAATTACTGAAACACCTTGTTCCAAAGTTCCAGAATGTTGACATCTTATACCGTCTCGCCTCATTCGCTCTTTCAGACCCTCGGTTTCGTTCTGCTGGGAGGCATGGAAGTACATACGCTCAACGTTACTGGATTGGTGTTTGATCATCATTTGGAGGTGTCTGGTATTCATATGCGAAGTATATGCAGAAGAGGAAGATACCATGGAGGATTGCACCGGATGTAGAGGCACATCCTCACAAGTAGCATTAGATTAAGTAGCTCTTAGTTATCATGCTTCATTCTTAAAGCAGATAAATTACTGACTACCATTTCCATGTTCCAATCCGATTTTTGTCATGAACTCCAGTTCTAACATAAGCAAAATAGCTGGCATAGGTAAGGCAGCTAATTTGATTTTTTTTCCTTTTGTTGAAGACCAGTGAATCACTTGGGGTTTTTTTCTAGATTTCTAGCTATGATTTTTCTAGATCATCTGGTTTGTTATCCTTATTATTAACCCGGTGGTCCTATTTTTAATTAATGTAAATGTGGGATGCTTTTATTATTGACGAGCCATGCAATATTTATAAGTTTCCATCAACAATTAGTTACTACATGATTTCTTTTTTCAATTGAAGTTTGGAGCCGCTCGAGTACTTTCAATTATGTATGTCCAATGTTCTGAGGTTACCTTCTTAGGTTAAATGAAATGAAGGAAACATTCAATCACTAATAGCTAATCTATGTTTAATAGAATTTATACTTAAGCTATGTTTGTGTGTGGTGATGCGCACGGCGTGGCGCCGCGCATCCCCTTCTGGTATATAACTACATCAGTTCCCAAGTGACATTTTTGTCAAAAGGGACACAGAATTTTACAGTTCTGAGCCATTCATGAGCTTCAGGTGCTGCAGCTAAAAACTAAAGCAGCAAATTTTCTTCAATGAGCTTCACTGTTAGTGCGCCTTCCACAAGTTGTGCAAGTTATGCAGCACATAATCGGACGACTGCTAAGCTCAGCAAAGACGCACATTTCGCTTAACAAATGGCATCACCACATGCAGTTCAAATAATGATGCTGGTGCCTCCTGTCGAATTCAATGAGGCCTCCGTATGTTGGATCAGCAATGCCGACGTAGAAGGCCTCGGCGTCTGAGCTGAATGACAATCCAGCAATCTCGCCAAACAAGTCAATCTCGTGAGATCTGCCATAGTCTGCATACGAATCGTAGATATGGACGAAATCCACAGGTTCTGCAGTAGCCAAGAACCGCCCATCTGAAGAGAACTTGATACAACGTATCGAGCCCATCCTTCCACCAAGTACAGCCACGGACTCTGATAGGTTTCTAATGTCCCACAGCCGACAGGTTGTATCTTGACTGCCGGTAGCCAAGATATTGCCATCAGGATGCCAGGCAGATGCGAAAGAGTAATCCAAGAGTGACCCTTAAGTGCACCAATTGCCTCAAGCAAGAGAAGGAGTGGTGTTTGAATCTCCTAAAATAAAAATAAAGATGAAGATTAAATTTTTACGTAAAACGAGGTGATATTAACATGTGATTAATTGAGTTTTAATTATTATAAACTTGAAAAATGGATTTATTTGATATTTTAGAACAACTTTCATATAGAAAATTTTCGCACGAAACGCACCGTTTAGCAATTTGAAAAACGTGCCACGATAATTTAGAATTTTATCTTCTCAGGAGAATCGAACGGGCCGCAATTACAGATTAAGATAAAAAAATATCAGAAGCCGCTACAACCTCACACATTAGGGCAAAAAAATAGTCATGCACTTACCTTGCCACACTTGGGATCCACTACCAAGCCATCCTCATGATCCCCAAGGACAGCAAACAGTCCCCCTTTTGGGCTCACCGAAACGCTCTGATTGAAAACTAAAATCTGAGACTTGGGAGACAAAAGAAGGCACATAACTAAGGGCATAAACAAGTATACAGAGGCTACTTACATTCACAGACCATGGGAAGACATGGTGCTTCAGCAAATCAAAGTACTCATTGTCAAAAATTCTGACAGAGCAGTCATTATTAGCAGCCACCAATCGCCTAGATCCACTGAAAATATCAAAACATACATTTGTTAAGAGTTTGTTTACAAGGCCTGAAAGTAAAAACATGCTAACTCCAAAAGCAACAAAACTTACTTGGGATCCTGATATATCTCCAAAGAGTTGGTAATAGCATTCTCATCATCTGTAACTCTTGTGCTGAAAAGAACTCCATCATCCTCCAGGAGCTATTAAAAACCAAAGAATTTTGTCAATTTGCAAGTTACTAGATGAAATTATAAAGTTGAAGTATATGTTTTTCCATGAAGATACCTTGCGTATAAGCTCCCCCTGAAAACCACCAATTACCTATAAACTATCATCTACAGCCATAGTTGTGACCTGGACCATTGCAACGGACTGTGAACCATGCCCTCTCTGTCCCCAAAAAAGATAATTAATTTTGCATGTTTTAGACCAAAGAGATGATGAGTCGACAACAATGAGAGCTAAGGCTATGGATGGAGTAGGTACCTGTTTTGGTAAGTATAATGCAGTCATCCGCATTGATTAGCTCAGTACTTGTCTGGTCCAATGATGACCAATGTGTCACTGATTGGTTGTGCACCGTGTAAACATCATGCTTGGTTGTTGCCCAGACCAGATTCCTTAACTGGAAACTTAAATATCAGAACAAGAAACCACATCCTTTGATCCATGGAGTAGTTATCAGTACAATTTGAGGCATCAGGCATAAGAATGCTGAGAATACATAATATACATACAGTTGATCTTAGTAACCCAAGTAAAAGGACTTTAGTCTACATCTGAGTAAATTAACTCCAAGAATTAGCAGTTACCATTCAGAATGCAAAATAGAGTTCGTCAATGGAAAAAGATTCTTTCTTTTAGGCTATCGTTGTCATAATTAACATGTTTCCTAATATCAAGGTCTCAACAAATTCTACATATGGACTCAGGATGTGCTCATGTGCTCCACACCATCTCTTTGCTAAAACTAGTCTCACCTTCAATAGTTTGAGAAGGCATAAAAAAACCCAAGTTTATCTCAATTTAATCTTTCTCCATACAACCGCCCACAGCAGACCATCCTAAAAAATCTAGTAACTCATAAAGCCAGAAATAATACATGAACGTAGGTTGCCCGTTGCCAAGTCGACTTGAACCTGAGCCTTTCGGCGAAACTTGAAACCTCCAATCGCCATAGCCCACGGTTGCAGACAGTCTCGCAGAGTCGCCGTGTTTCACCGGAGCTAGAACTGTACTAGTCGCCGGCAAACCAAACCGTTAGATAGTCCGTAGTCGTATTCTCGGCGGAAAAACGATTCGTTAGTTAACGACCTGAGTAAGTTTCGACTTAAAAAATGGTGAAAAATGCTGTTAATCGTGCGTCGCGAAGACCTAACTCAGTTTGGCCTTTCACTGAATTACTATGAACTATCGACGTCTTCTCGAATAACCATGCCGTCCGAATCACTCCTAACTCGCACTAATCCACAGAAAACAATACAGCAATAAGCAACCTGAAGTTTCGAAGCAAGCACGCAGAAGCTTATAACGGTCTCGTTCCCGCCGCATTTGCTTACCATTCTCAAACCGAACTCCCCCACTTCTTCCCGCGTCCACCGCGGCAGGGGCAGAACACACCATGGAAACCCTGGCAAAAACACCAAGCCCGTGTACCTTCTCTTCCTGCTGCATCATCCCGCACCGTGCGGCGGCCCAGCCCGCGGCGAACGAGGCGCGGCTGCTCCTCCAGATCAAGCGCGCGTGGGGCGACCCGGCCGTGCTCGCGGGATGGAACGACGCGGGCGGGGCCGCGCACTGCGCCTGGCCCTACGTGACATGCGACACCGCCGGGCGCGTCACGAACCTCTCCCTCGCCAACACCAACGTGTCCGGCCCCGTGTCGGACGCCGTCAGCGGCCTCTCCAGCCTCACGCACCTCGACCTCCTCAACAACAACATCAACGGAACGTTCCCGACGAGCGTGTACCGCTGCGCTTCCCTTCGGTACCTCGACCTGTCGCAGAACTACCTCAGCGGTGAGCTCCCTGCCGACATCGGCGTCCGCCTCGGGGAGAACCTGACCACTCTAGGCCTCAGCAACAACTACTTCACTGGCACCATCCCCAAGTCGTTGTCCCGATTGCGGAAGCTGGAGTGGCTGAAGCTGGACAACAACCACCTCGCCGGCACAATCCCGGCAGAGCTCGGCGACCTCACGAGCCTTACGATGCTGACGTTCGACACGAACAAGCTCGAACCAGGTCAACTGCCGGCGTCGTCAAGAACCTGACCAAGCTGACAAACCTCTCGGTGAGGGAGTGTCAGCTCGTCGGCGACATCCCGGGCTTTGTGGTAGACATGCCGGACTTGGAGACGCTCGACCTGAGGGGTTGTGTGACAACGGCAAGTTCCAGGGGTTCACCGCAAGGAACAACCTCTTGAACGGCTCCATCCCGGAGAGGCTCGCCGGCTGCACCACGCTGCAGACCCTGTTTCTTGGCAACAACCAGCTCTCCGGCGAGGTGCCAGAGGCGCTATGGACGGCGGCAAAGCTCCAATACGTGGAGCTACAGAACAACCGCCTCACCGGGACTCTGGCTACCAGCCTGAACAGAAACCTTTCTAGCCACAAATTTTGCACCAATATTGCCAGGCTATAACCTTTCTTTCCTATTTTAGCCATAAATTTTCTCCAACTCTTAGTAGATGTAAGCTCTACTATCCTTCACTGTCATCCGTATTCACTCCTTACTGGCCACACGGTTTTTATGATGAATTCCTCCATCAAAGAATCTATCCGAACATATTATTCAGCCACCCTAACACGTCGTTTAAAACCAACTGGCCTGGTGTATTTAGGGTAGTATCAACGAATGCATATACGGTCAAATCTACCCCGCTATCACAAAGTTGTATTGGAGCGTCGTCATAATACACCCGAACGGGCACATCACCTGACATCCTGAAATAACATGCCAATTGCTATTAATACGTTATTACCCAGTAAAGTGTCGTATGTTCTATGCTTACATTATTGCTCTAACGTATTCAAACTATATTTCATTACTTAAATATAAGTTCCATTGCATTATAACTAATAATAAACGTATAATACCTCCATTCAATTTTAACTAATAATAAATGTATAATACCTGTACTAACAACCAACAATGATTAACAAAAAAAATGTCGTCGTCCTAAGGGATTACAAATTTATACTTTCGCTATCGTTGCTCTTTCCTACACAGTTGCGGACGTCTCCTTCCCAATCGCGTAGTTATTCCCTCCGGCCGAATAGCACAGCTCTGCACTAAATTTGACTACTTAAATATAACTTCCTTTCGATTTGTACTAACGCTCAACATTCATTTCTCCCCGATGATAACTATTTCAACATTACGAAATTGCTAATCACCTCAGCAAACATATACTGACTTTGAATTATTTGCAACATACAACTAAATAACTATATATACTAGCATTAAACAATGACAAATGGTTAACAGATTATACGTACTAACATTCAACAATGACTAACAATTCACAAATAATAGCATCGAACTAACAAGCCTCATACTTACAAATTAAAATTTCACAACCTAACTTAGGGATTACAAATTTATACCTTAACCACCGTAGCTACTCTTGGCCGTCACCTTCCCTTCCCTTCTAGTGGTGCTATCTCTACGACGATAGCGCGCAACGGCAACGACGACAATGGTGACGGCACCGGCAGCGGGCGCGACGGCGGCCTACGACAAAGGCTTGCAACAAGCAAGGCGAAGTGGTCCTCTCTTCGATTCAGGATGATTTGAAACCGGGGGATATAAACGAGCCTGTCGAACGCCCATTGTTTGACAGGGGCGATGGGACGGGCCTGTCGAACAGCCGTGTGTCGACAGGTCTCGCGCGTGCCAGACGATGGGCCCTGTCGAACTCCCACTGTTCGACAGGCCGCCCTGTCGTTCGGCCACCGTTCAATAGGGCCTGTCGACGCACCGCTGTTCTACGGCCCACCTGTCGTTCCCCCCATTCGATAGGCCCTTATTTTTGCAATTCCATCCGGAAGCCATTTATTTTTGCGATTTTTCATTAAAATAATATTATTTCTAAAAAAAATTAAAAAAAATTCTGTACATTGGTGCCTGGCTGCTTCGCCATTTGTTGTGGTCATGCTCATTGATTATATTTTCTTGAGCAAGATGCACAGTTCTATTAAGTCATGTAATGCATTTATTCATTATGCACTTGACAGCTGCTGAATTTTAAATTGACTTTCAGTAGAAGTACTATTGATCTTAGACTCAATATTTTTCTTAATGTGTGCTTGCCATTCTGAAACACGATTTCTAGTATATATTAGGGCATGCATCTAGTGTGTAGGCCTGGCCTGTCTCCTTGCCTTGGGCACTCAGGCCCACCACATGGCATGCAACGAGCATCACCAGGCCAGGCCAGCAGCCCATGGGCTCGAGCGAATAGCATATATGCATCTTGTTATACCGCTGCTCACTTTTCATACGAACAACCGATCGAAAAAAACTCCGTCTCGGACATGGTGACGGACCAAAAAGACGGATAAGAAGATGGATTCATAATCATCTTTAATTTTTATAGAGACAATCTTGCCTTGTTATGTACTGACTTCGTTTTTTAATAGATGACGTCGTTGACTTTTATCACGACGTTTGACCATTCGTCTTATTTAAATAATTAGTGCACACATACAAATATATAAGTAATACTTAAAGTTCTTATTTAAATATTTGTTGTGATTTGGTTTGCCGTAACAATAGAACCAAAATTAATCTAATCACTCTAAACAAAATTATATTTATGGCTGATATTTTAAGTAACATTTTATTGTTAATGCACATGGCAACTATCTGTTAAGTTACGAGGTTTCTTGTCTTAGTGAACAACTTAAGTCTATGGCTTAATTAATCATTTGATATTAATTTAGTTTATTATGTATGCATGTACACTTTGTTCGTCAAAATTATTCTTTGAGCACAAACACACAAACCTTGATTTTAGATTATCTAAAGGTTCAAGTTTCACTAAAATTTGAAGTCCAACTTAAACAGCTACGAATTTTCAAAGTATGGATTCAATGTTAACATTGGGAGTTGTGAAGCGTGCTCGGTTTTTATTCAATTTCTTGAATTATTTTGTACAGCAAAAGATTGCTATTATTGACGGGTGAGTCCGGTGGATATTTAAAGGAAAAGACCCTTGGAGGCTGACATGTGGGGTCAGCTTTAAGGGGCCCCCATGTGAGCTTCCTCCTCTCCTTTGTTTCTTCTCCCTCTATCTCGCTCTTGCGCACGACGAGCATTGGTAGTATGGTGCGACTCCGCAAGCAATGGCACAACGGTGATGGCATGAGCCTCACGAGGTACCTCAGCGAACGGCTCACGGCGACAATGACGGCAGCGCACGCACGGAGGCCAGGCGACCAGGCATGGTGGTAGAGGCTCATCAGGTACTCGCCAATGGAGTTGGTGACCTGATGTCCTTCTATCCAAAGGGCAAGCCCCGAGATCAGCAGTCCATGGCGAAGAAGAATGTTCAATGCAATGGAGGTTGTATAAGTGTAGTCGAACACATTGGTCTAAGATCTAGCTAACGTACATATAGGTAGTGCTCTACTATGGCGGAGGAGGGCGATCAATTCAGCGCTGAGGCCGAGGACCAGTGGCAATCTGCCGCCTGATGATCAGCACTTCATTCTTCGGGTTCCTGGTGGCCGTTGTACTCACGTTCACCGCCATGAGCTGGTGACCAATGTTCGTTTGGGTGCAAAAGAGTTGTGCACTTCTGGTAACTCCTCGTCGTTCGGGAAAAAAATCCCCGGCATCCGTTTTCCATCATCTGCAAACGCCACCAGCACACCATGAGGTGGAACATGCTATGGCGCATGCTCGACACATTAGCGCAGGCTGCTGCAGTGAAAAGATTATGCTACCAGCCATGTGCACGTTCATGGTTCACCGTGGCCGCCAACACGGATGTGAGGCTACAAATTTGATAAGGTAGGGCCGCTCGGGCGAATGGCGATGGACAAAAATTCGACGTGAACTCAAATTTTACTTGAAGTCATACACGTTTAAGCCAGCGTATCACCTGCAGACTCGTCCAAGGCAGTGCGGTGCACGGGCGGACGAACCCCATCCAATCTCCGTGTCTCGCGCGCAGGAAGGAAAGAAAAATCCGTGCTTACCTGCCGCACGCGCCAGACTCGTATCTTACACGCGAGTCCGACGAACGGACGAAGGAGAGGTGAGTTTTCATAAAAATAAAAATAAAGATAAAGATAAAGATAAAGATAAAATAAAGATAAAGAAAAGATAAAGAGAAAAGAAAAATTGCTAACTTTACGTTGACCTTATGGGATGTGGGCGCATGACACTCCTATCAGGCCACTACGGTTTTTATGATTTGGTGTGAACTTACATCCTATTTATACTATGATTACATGTTAGTTACATATGTAATTATAATACAATTATGATTATAATGTAATTATTAAAATTATATTGTAATTGTGTTGTAATTATAGATTTTTAAGATAATTTTTAGTCGAATGTTATATAGATAATCCCTTAATTAATCTATTCCTCACAACCCCACCACATCAAATGTGATTGAGAATAGAGAAAATGCAAGAAAATTAAGGGGGGGGGGGGAGAGCATGTATACAAATTTAATCTATTTTGGATTTGTATGTATCCTGCTTAATTCTCACGAGCCCAAAAGATATAAACCATTGATGCTCCGGATTTTGTTTTGCATTTGTATGTGTCCCTGTATTGTAGTGTATGTGTCACACGATGTCTCGAGCAAGATGTAAACCATCGATGCTCCGGACTGTTCGCTTGCCATCGATTCGCTCTTGTTCACGACTATGAATTCGGCCGTTACTAATTTTATTATTTTATATTCGGCAATAAGGCATGCCTGCTTGATTGATGACTCGTATAAGTCAAATTTAAGATGGAGTAGTATATACGGCATCAAGGTAGCCAATTATCTATGGAACTCGTATGCGGACGGTACTACATCGTCATAAGTTCCTACGCGGACGGCCACGGGATCACGACACTCTTATGCGGACCGGCAGACGTATGTAGACGCGCTGACAAAAACGTATTGGATGCGGACACGTGCGGACGAAGGTCCCGGGCAAAGAAAATATTTTAAATAAAAATCACGTAATTGCACATTAACATTGTATCAAAATATGGTGACGTATCAAAATTTGGGATAGAAACATCTTTAATTTTTATAATAATAAAGATAGAGATAGAGATAGAGAAATGGAAGAATTTCACGGAAAATTTGGAGAAATGAACTAATTTTGTATGAGAAAAAAATAGCAATTGTGTATTCAAGAAAAGAAAAAGGAAACCTTCCCAGTCCCTCGACTTTCCCAAGCAGAGCTCCCTCCGACCACTCTCCGACACTCGAATAGATCCAGTGCCGCCGCCGCTCTTCTCTCCATCCTTGTCGCGTCGCTGTCAACCAGCTGGCTAGTCCGTCTACCGTTCTCCGTCGTCACCACCGCACCAGCTACTCGCTCCTATCCCAAGCATATTATTGATTAGGTTGGTTGGGATAGGAGCTGGTGCGGTGGTAATTTAAAAAATATGCGCACGAAAAACGAAAAAGATAAGTTGGAAAAGATGAGAAAAGAACACAACTTAAGTACCTTTGAAAAAGACGGAGGACGGGTAGCTCTCTGTGCGGAGGTGTGTTTTTGCAAAAATTTTCTATACAAACGTTGTTTTAAAAATCTCCATTTTTCAAAATTAATCAGGTGCTAATGAGTCGTTTCATTTTGCGTGTCAAAGGGATTAGTTTTCAATACCCACTACCGAACACAGCCCTAGTAGCCGCATTCTCTTCACCCTTCTACTATGTTTTTTTAAAACAAAAGTTATTTTATTTTACTACTCCGGTCCTCGTCCTCTAGGCCCTCTAGTCCTTTCGATTAGGGTGACCTGAGCATGAGTCACGCTGAGAGCTAAATTGATCTAATATGCTGTCGATCTTTGCTCTTGAAGAACCTGCAACCGTTACACATCTACCAAAGAGTCAAATTCTAGACAAAACCTAGCTAGGAAAAAAGGAATACCAGATCAATTCACCCAAATTTTCACAGCAATCGGTTGGTTCACTCGAAGAAGCCTTTTTTTTTTGTAGCCGGGAGCCTTCTTGCTGCATATCAACGGCATGACCTTCCTCCGTCGTCTTGCACACCGGAAGGTACAGATGCTGCAGCCCAGGCTCCATCCTCCAAAGTGCACGGATGAGATTCTCTGACAGTGAAGTCAGAGAAGCACAGTGCCATGACTTTGTGGGTATTCTCAGTCGTCCGATTCGCTGCGAACGAACAAGATCGATCGCTATAATACCACATAAACAGTGCCATTGCACAGTATATTTTCTGTTTGTCACTGTTGCTACAGTAAATCACTGCAAAACACTGTAGCATAAGACATAAAATATTGTGCTCTTTCTGTCTTTGCTCCATGAAGTCAGAGGAGCCGGACCGCAAAGTGCCAAACCGAAAGACTCACTGGTCAAGAGTTCGAGACGATGATCCCCAAGGCAAAAGGAGTCGCTTGTGACCGACGACGCAATGGAGGTGCCTAGTGTTGCGGACATGGCAGCACCAGCCCGACTATTGTTGTAGCTGGATTTGAGTGGCGCGCCTGGTCTAGCCGCACCATGTAGAGGTGGGGAATCTGGCTAGTAGGGGCACATTTTGTAGAGCAAATAAGGTTTGGTTTGAAAGATAAAATGAAAATGAAAGTTTTTTTAAAAAAACATGTAAGTCCAAAGTGACATATTGATCAATTAGATCCTTAAGAAGGGCAAATCCTAGAATGATGAGTTAAAGAGTGTCATATCCTTAATTTCCCTTTCCGGTTATCGTATTTTGCACCAAATGTTGTGTATTGCTCTGATGGGACTGGGGCATTTAATTTTCTTGTTATCATGGCATAGAACTAGACATAAAGGGAAATTCCAATGGCCCGCATCCCTCAAAGCCTCTTATTGTGTCCGCGCAGCTGTTGGCTGGACAAAGGTTCATTTTACGTGGCCTTTGTTGTACTTAATGTATTCCGTACCTATTATCTTAGAGGATTCGTCCATAAATTTGGGAAAATTTTAATTTTTGTGCTATTGATTGTTTTCTCTAATAGGATGTAAGTGTGTAGAGTATTATGTGTGCCTTTCACTCTAAATAACAAAGACAACCATGGTCTATCTACTTTCAACTTTTCAAGAGACTGGCAAGCTGTTATTATTAGTTCTTCCTAGAAATAGTTCTTCCTAGAAATATAATATATGAACAACTGTTCTTATTCAATAGGCTATAACTGCATGCTTTGCTCTTCTTTTGGCAGATAAATATATATGTTTAAGTTGTAGTTGAAATGAACAGTGTATACATATATAATCTCTTGATTATGCTTCAAATTTTGTTATTGTGTAATTTCTTTTTGTGCCTTAGACATGAAAATCATATTTTCTATGCTTCCAGCCACTACAGTTGACCCAGTTACTCCATCATCCTGTCTTGTCGCCATTGCTATCAGTAGTTGTTTCCTATTCCCCATCACTTCGTCCCTCTTGACTCCAATACTTTAGCTCATCATGGTCGAAAAGGTATGTGGTAGGTACACCCTATTCCACCCTTTTGGTCTAGTATTTAATTTTTTTCATGTTGTTGTAAAACTTTTGAGTGCGCACATCAACAGAATAGATAGATAGAAATTTATTTATTGGACTCTCTTCTTTTTGTAAGAGCAACATCTTTTCTCAAGCTGTAGTTGAAACAAACAGTGTATACATCCCTTGGCTATGCTTCAAACTTAAGCGTTGTACAATTTTTATTTCACATTGTAAATATGAAAAGCTTTTCATGTATTGTTCTAAGCAAAAAATTGTTACATTTTTAGGTGATAGAAGCTTGATCTAGTCATCATCAATCGGATCTTGTAAGATATTGTGATGGGAAGCTTATTCCAGGTTAATATAACTTGACTTTTTTTCTTTTGTACTTGTATATTGTTCTTACTGATGCATAAATCTTGCATGCAATATGTTTCAAATCCTGACAATATCAAGTACACTGTCACGCCCAGAGATTCACTAACCCGAATTCCAAGCAGAATATGCATTAAATCCCCGTCCAAGACCGGCCAGGGTACACAAATGACAAAGTTGACATACAGTTCCACGTCTTACAAACACCATAAAAATATCTTACATAAATGCAGCGGAAAAAGATAAACAAGCTATTCTAGAAAACTAGACGCTCGCAGTGTGGCAACACCATTTCACGGGCATCCTTGATGGCAACCACAAGCCTACTCCTCTGAGTAGCCTCCATCGGACACGTACTCCAACTCTGGTGTGAGGGAAAAAATAGCAAGATTGAATACTACCCACTATACTCAACAAGTCATACCGGAAAGAGAGTAATGATGCAAGTGAAAACAAAGGAGGCTGGAGGGGTTTGTTTGCACGAAATAAGCATTTAGATACAGTAGTTGAATGCGGTAAAACGGTTGAGTTAATTAATCAAAATTGAACCATCGCTGCTCAACGCTACACCACGTTGCGACAGGCCCAAACCACCACATGAACTACACCAGTTCCATTAAGTCGGGTTATTAGAAGTATAACTAATCACGGTGAATCTAGTTGATCGCCCATAACCGCGGGCACGACTATTCGAATAGTTTTACTCTGATCAGAGGTGTACAACTGTACCCACAAGACATAGCCCCACTACACATTAACGTGTGCCGGAATACCACCACGGTACACCGGAAAGGGACTATGACAGGACCCTTCGCACAACCCTCCCTAACTAAGCACACTACACCATAGGTTTCGCCCCCACCTTTAATCCAAGGCAGGCAGCCCCCTCTCATGCCTAGGTGAATCCGGCAGCTGATCAACGAGTAAACCCCCGTCGACCCAACTCCATCACGCCCATCCTTGCCTGGATGCGTCGGCTAGGAAAAGTCATACTACAAGCCCAGCCATTACCCATGCTGGCTTGTGGAAAGTACGGTAATTCTTACAGGGTTTCCCGCGAACCAGTCCTTAATCGTCATGAGCACGACCATCAAAACCATGTGCTCACAACCCACCATTAATCAGGTTTTAGTTAGACCAACTAATTAATCATTCACGATTAACCATCGTGAGCTACCAGTAAAAATCCATCATTAAGTAATAGTGAAGCATTAGTTATCCCAATAGTGTGCTAATGTTTCTAAGCAGGGCTAAGCAAGTTCTAACCTAGCAACTACTCAAATCATTTCCCAAGCTGCCAAAGGAACAAGATATTTGAAACGTGAGGCTGAGTACAATAGGTAATTTAGCCCATAAATGACATTATAAAACAATGCAATATTTAGAGAAAAATAAGACATTCGCAATTTGGGTACAACATGTTCAAGTGAATAAGCATGACTTGTCCTGCTCTTGCGCTGGATCGACCTCTCCAACAACCTCGAACTAAACCGGAGTGTCGGAATTACCGGAATCTAAACAAAAAACAAAACACACAAGCAAACAGGCTATAACTCTACTGAAACAGAAAACAAAACCATTTTTAATAGATTCTAGGCATTTTTATGAGTTTTCTGCAACTTGAATGGAGTCTAACGGAGTCCGGATGAATTAGTTATGAATTTTCGAAAATTAACTGTGTTTTTACTATAAACAGAAAAATCCTTATTCAATTTATTGCGCAATAATCCCTAGGGCTGACGTCATTGGAGGAAGGGCTGACGTCAGTGAAGGGGCGGCAGCGCCGACAGGTGGGCCCCACTTTGTCGATGGCACGGGTCCCGGTCCACGGTGGACCAAGTCCACCGACCGGCGGGCGAGCGGCGCACCACGTGGCGCCTACGCGGCGGCCACATGGCGGATGTGGCGGCGCGGAGCGATGCCACGCGGTGCACGCGTGGCACCGACGCGGCGGCCATGCGGCGACCACCCGGCAGCCACACGGGGGCCACGTCGCGACCCGGCGTGGCCACGGTGCGGCCATGGCGCGTGCGACGGCTGGCGCGGGGTGGCGCGGGTGACGGCCGGCACGAGCTGCGGCCGGACGTGGCGGCGCTGCCGCACGCGGGCGGCGGCCGAGCGAGCAGTGCGGCGGCGGGATTGAGAGGAGACAGAGAGTGAGGGAGAGGAAGGGCTCACTGGAGCCGAAGAAGACGACAGCGGCGGAGGCGCTAGGGGGCACGGAAGGGGTCGGCGCTAGGGGAAAAAGAGAGAGAGAAGCACGGGGAGGGGCTTTATAGGGGTCCCGGGGGCTAGGGTTGGCCGGTGGCTCCCGGATCTCTCGCCGAAGTTGGGGAGTGGGGAGGAGAGAGAGCCGGGATTCGGTTGCCAATCCCGGGCTCTACGGTGCGGGAGAGGGGCGCGGAGTGGGGGAGATGGATGCGAGCGGCGCTGGCTTCTCGGGGAGGTGGGTGGCAGCGGTTGCGGAGGCGGGGCGGACTTCGCGGCGCGGGCCGCGGCCTTGGGCCGGCCCGGGGAGAGGGAGAGGAGGGGGCGCGCGGCCTTGGCCCCGCTCGGGAAGGAAGAAGGGCGCGCGCAGCGCGGCCTAGGCCGACCCGGGGAAGGGAGAGGGAAATGGGCCGACGGCCCAAAAAAGGAAAAAGGAAAAAGAAAAAGGAAAAATTTTTTTTCCAAGGATTTAATTATTGCGGTGAAGGTTTTTAATTGATTAAAATTATTTCTAGGGCTCTGAAAATTTCACTAAAAATCCTGTTAATGTATTTTAACATGGGGAATTCAATAAAAATCCCACCATGCCATGTCCACTTATTTAAATATATTTTTAAATTAGGATTTTGCTCTAGGTTAAAAGGAAAATTTATTTTAAGCGTTTATTTCACGAATTTAAACCTAGAAGGAAAACTCTACGGTGTGACATATGTTTCAAATCCTGACAATATCAAGTACACCATTAGTATTTTGCAGGTTTCAATCATGTTGTATTTCTGTTTTTGTCTATACAACATTCCAATTTTTCCTTGGAACCCGAAATAGTCATAAGCAAGTTGTCTTTTAATGTTATGATACATTATTGTTGGCAAAAAATCCGCGTCCAGCCGATAGTGCTAAATCTGCGTTGACGTGAACCGTGTTGAAACACACGAAGGCTTGGAAGATCTGCTTAGCTCCAGTATATGTCCTAAAATATTGATGGAATGTGGGCGTGCCTGTCAGTTTGATCCTATAACTGACAAGATATATAAATTGACGATCAAATAGCCGATCGGCTAACAAGCCGATGAAGCAATATTAGCCGATGTAGCGATACCAGCCGATGTCGATAAGGTTTTGATCAATCGGCTATATGTCTGATGTAAATTTTAACTCTTGGATAAATAATGATGTAAAAGCAATAGACTGAAGATAATAGAAACCAATCGGCTAATAATGATATGATAGAATAAATGTTGATCCGATGGTTAAAGCATACATTGGCTGAACATCCGATGCTGTTAAATCCAAATGATAAGATAATCAATAAAATCTTGTTGCAATCGGCTAACACCAACTTATATATGATCCTTATAAGCCGATGCAACGTCCAGATAACTTATCAGCTGAAACCCCAATGATACCATTATCGGCAATCAAAGAGCAAGTTAGTTCTTACAACTCCAAGCACGACTTAGTAGGTCAAACCCAATTGATGCAGCACTAAGTATGAAAAGAAGTATAAGATCTAAACAATCGAGTCTTTGATTGTTTTTCAGGGTGGTCATGTGTTAAATTTAACCATGAAAGAGAAATTTAACACATCAGATAAAATCGGCTAACCCTTCAATGAAACATCAGCATGAACCTATCGGCTGAACAAGACTTAGATTGTCGACAACAATCTAGTAGGTCGAACCTAACCGATGCAGCACGAGATTATATATGATAATCTAATACTCAATGAGCCAATAAATATGTCTAATATGATGAATATAACAAATCTATCTAAAACATCATTGTGATTGTAGAGAAATATCGGCTAAGACAGAAGATCAGACCTAACCGAGACAATCACAGCTAAACCGATGCATCTCTAAACACAATGCTATTAAAGATAGAATCAAAATATCAATTAGGCAAATATATCAACCAAACCAGAGCAATCCAAGAGGTCGAATCGATGCAGCCTTGAACAACACCAATGTACCGATATATTCACCGGGGTCGACGGAACGTAGGATTTACCCCTTCGTCGGAGATCGAAAGTCGATGTAGCCCCACGTCAGGTGCCAAGTTCCGCCAGTTGATAAGTAAAACCTCAAAAAAGAGGGTGGCGATGCGCCGAAAGTAGATGTATTGATCATTTCGATAGATTACAAGGACCCCGGGTGTACATATTTATACCCTTAGGCCGATATTAGTCCTAATTGAACACTACACAAACTTTCCTAAAGATAAAAGAAAAAACATAAGTCCTGATCGGACACTAAACATACTTTCCTAAAAATAAAAGGAAACTAACTGACTTTGCCTAACTAATAAATACATTGTCATGCTGCATCCTCTTCAAACTCGGCATCTATTGGATTACCTTTCTTTAATTGATTAATTTCCTTAACTGAATCCACTAAGAATCCAACTGCTGGCGACTGATAAGTCCCATCGGCCGATTCCAGAAATCTGAAGCCGATACTAACTCTAGACCGATGACGATTTCGGTGTTTATCAAATTTTGGCGTTAACACATGCCCCCAATTTTGGAGTATGAGAACTCATGCTTCAAAATTATCTTCTTTCTGGTCTTGATAACTCCAAAATTGATCCTCCTTTGCTTCTTGCCATCGGCTCTCATAAGTCGATACTGTCTGTGTCGGTGACAGGGGACCGGGGGTCTCATGGCCAGAGGTTTGGGCGGCCGCAGTCATCCACGTGGCCCGTCCCCCCGGGGGGTCGGGCCCGAGGGTGACGTGGCGGCTCCCCCCTCTGTCTCCCCGCGGGGTCGGGCCGCCCCTGTTTCGGCCCCGAGGGCTGGGGCGCCCCGACCTCCTGTGATCTCGGCGCTTCATGTGCGGGTTAGGTGAGCGCAGCAGGGCTCACCTAACCGCATTTATGGCGGTTCAGACGAGCGCACTACGCCGTATTTAATGCGGTGCAGCGCATGCCTGTCCGGTCCGTGACCGGTCACAGACCGGTCAGATCGCGGGTTAGGTGGCGACAGGCGGCCTGCGGCACGCCTCGCCCCGTCCCGTCAGAATGATGAGAGCCCCTTGTCTCTCGCACCTAGCCGGAGCCGGCGTGCTAACTCCTGGAGTTGGTATGTCAGTCCCGGTCAGATCCATTCCAGATTTCGGCGTGGGCGTGGCGAGGAAGTCGCCCGCCATTTAATGAAGGTTGAAACGGGCGTTCCCCGGATGAGCCGGCTGGCTGAGCAGAGGCGTGACGCGGCGTCTGTCAGAGGTCACTTCCGGCAGTAGGACAGCCCTATTTGTAAAAGAATGTTTTCTTTCTTAGGCAGCTAGAGGCCCGTGTGGTAACCCCTTGCCATATAAAAGGAGGCCCAGGTCTAGGAGGGAAAAAAAAGAAAAAAAAAAGGGGATCGGATCGGACTCCGGCCGATACACTCTAGAGGCCGAACTCTCTTTGTATGGTTGGAGACTTCCAGATCCACCAGAACATAGGAGTAGGGTGTTACGCTTCTCAGCGGCCCGAACCTGTCTACATCGCCCGTGTTTTGTGCGTTTCCTCTCTCGCTGACGTTCCTCAGATCGAGGGTGAAGAACCTCACCTAGCGCCCCCGGCCGAACTGGCAAAGGGAGGCCCGCACGGTCTCCCGGTGAGGAGCTCCGCGCTCCGTCATCTGGCGCGCCGGGTAGGGGGCGCGCGTGTCTTTCTAAGTCCTCATCCTCTTTCGTGTGCGCGAAGCTTCGCCCGGTCAGCCCAATGGCCGAACGGGCAGTGGCGCACAGCCTCTCTCCGAGCGCCAGCGGTGATGACGGGGAGCAGAAACCGCGCCGTCGGGCTCGCACCCCGCCGTCCCCCTCTCGCCGAAGTCTTGGGCGGGGGAAGGCGCTCGAGGAGGTCGAAGGATCCGCGACCTCGCCGCTCGCGGGCGACGGGGGAGGACGGCGAGGCGGGGCGCGTCGCTGCCTCGTCTACGGCGACGGCGGCACGCCCCAGGACGCGCTCCAGGCTGCGGACGCGCTCCTGCGTCACCCGCCCGTTGTGCCCGATCCAGAGACTCCAGCCCGGCGTTGGCTGGATGACGTGGCCAACTTGGTCATGACGGCGCAGCAGCGCCTAGGTGCCGGCGGGCGGTCCCCCGCCGCTGGGACCTCTGGCGTTGCCACCGCCGGCTCCATGTCGTCGAGGCGGAGGGCACGGCGAACGACGGCCGATACACGCCGTTCGTCCGCCGTTCCCTCGTCAATGCCTCCGACCCAAGAAGATGTGCGTGGGGGGCCGGATGCCCGGCTCGATATCGAGCGCCGGCGCGATGCTCGTCGCGCCGCCCACGCAACGGAGGGCGCCTCCTCGTCCGGAGCGCCACTTTGGTCCGGTCACGGGGGCCGGCCCCCCGTGTCCCCGGTCGGCGGTGCCGGCTGTCGAGCCTTTGTGGCGAGCCTTCGGAATGTCCGTTGGCCCCCAAGGTTCCGGCCCACCATCACCGAAAAATATGATGGAAGCGTCAACCCCGCTGAGTTTCTCCAGATCTACACGACGGGGATAGAAGCCGCGGGGGGTGACGACAGGGTCATGGCGAATTTCTTCCCCATGGCCCTGAAGGGCCAGGCGCGGAGTTGGTTGATGAACCTGCCACCTGCGTCGGTCCACTCCTGGGAGGATTTGTGCCAGCAGTTCACTACGAACTTCCAAGGCACATATCCGCGCCCAGGCGAAGAAGCGGACCTGCACGCGGTACAGCGGAGGGACGATGAGTCCCTTCGCTCGTACATTCAGCGGTTCTGTCAAGTCTGCAACACCATACCATGCATCCCCGCACACGCGGTGATCTACGCGTTCAGGGGGGGCGTGCGGCATAACCGCATGCTCGAGAAGATCGCCTCCAAGGAGCCCCAGACCACCGCGCAGGTTTTTGAGCTCGCGGACCGTGTGGCTCGCAAGGAGGAGGCCTGGACCTGGAACTCCTCCGGCTTTGTCGTGGCAGCTCCGGCCGCCCCCGGGTCCGCCGCTCGATCTGGGCGACGGGATAGGAGAAAGAAGAAGAGGTCGGCCCTCTCCGACGATGAGGGTCACGTCCTCGCCGTCGAAGGCACCTCGCGGGCCCCCCGAAAGGGGAGGCCTGCGAGCGGCAAAAAGAAGGAGGCCGGCACTCCTAGCAAGGAGCGCCCGGCCGGCAAGTGGTGCACTGTGCACAACACCTCCCTCCACGACCTCGCGGACTGCCGCGCGGTCAAGAGCTTGGCTGAGCGGACGAGGAAGTGGGAGGAGGGGAAGAGGCAGGGGCGCCGTGAGGGCAAGGCCCCGGCGACTCCCACCGGCAACCGACGAGGCGAGACCGGGCGGAAGGGCCCCGCCGAGGACATCGGCGATGGCGACGATGACCTGGGCTTTCAGGAGCCCGAGGCCACCGTCGCCACCGTCGATGGGGGAGCGTGCGCTCCCGCTTCTCGCCGGAGCCTCAAGGCCATGAAGCGCGAGCTTCTGGCCGTGGCCCCTACCCATGAGGCGACGCGGCGGGCGCGGTGGTCGGAGGTTGCCCTCACCTTCGACCAGATCGACCACCCGCCATGCGTTGCCCGGGGAGGACAGATCGCGATGGCGGTTTTCCCCACCGTCTGCAATGTGAAGTTGGGGCGTGTCCTCGTAGACGGGGGCGCAGCCCTCAACATCCTTTCTCCCGCAGCCTTTGACGCCATCAAGGCCCCGGGGATGGTGCTCCGACCGTCCCAGCCGATCATCGGCATGACGCCAGGGCACACCTGGCCGCTGGGTCATATCGACCTCCCGGTCACCTTCGGTGGTCCCGCCAACTTCCGCATGGAGCGGGTGGACTTCGATGTGGCGGACCTCAGTCTGCCCTACAACGCGGTCCTGGGGAGGCCCGCGTTGGTGAAGTTCATGGCGGCGGTCCACTACGCCTATCTCCAGATGAAGATGCCGGGTCCCGGTGGCCCCATCACCATCCATGGCGACCTCAAAGTCGCGCTTGCTTGTATGGAGCAGCGCGCGGACCACCTCGCCGTGGCGTCCAAGCCCGCAGGTGGCGACGAGAGGCTCAGCACCTCCGTCTCGCCTGCCCCGAAGCAGCGGATGGTCACGTGCGACGAGGTCCCGGTCAAGGAGGTTGCCCTGGGCGACGGCCCGTCCAAGACCACACGAATCGGTGGTCTCCTGGACGACAAATAGGAAGACGCGCTCGTCTCCTTCCTGCGGGCAAACGCCGCCGTCTTCGCCTGGAGACCAGCGGACATGCCCGGGGTCCCCAGGGAGATGATTGAGCACCGTCTCGCCGTGCGGCCGGGCGCAAGGCCGGTCCGGCAGAAAGTGCGGCGGCAGGCCCCGGAACGCCAAGCCTTCATCCGCGAGGAGGTGGCGCGGCTTCTGGAGGCCGGATTCATCCGTGAGGTCATCCATCCGGAGTGGCTTGCGAACCCGGTCATCGTCCCCAAGGCGAACGGCAAGCTTCGGATGTGCATCGACTACACCGACCTCAACAAGGCATGTCCTAAGGACCCTTATCCCCTGCCACGCATAGATCAGATTGTCGACTCCACCGCGGGGTGCGACCTTTTGTGTTTTCTAGATGCATACTCTGGTTATCATCAGATTCGCATGGCTAGGGAGGATGAGGAGAAAACTGCATTTATTACCCCCATAGGAACTTATTGTTATACGACTATGCCCTTCGGGTTAAAGAATGCAGGTCCTACTTTTCAACGTACTACCCGTATTTCTTTGGGTAGTCAGATAGGACGCAACGTTGAGGCCTATGTCGATGACTTGGTTGTGAAGACACGCAGCCAAGAGACCTTGCTCTCGGATTTAGCGGAAACTTTTGAAAGTCTCCGCTCCGCCCGCATAAAGCTGAACCCCGATAAGTGCGTGTTCAGCGTGCCTGCGGGCAAGCTTCTCGGGCTCTTGATCTCTGCCCGAGGCATCGAGGCCAACCCCGAGAAGATACGAGCTATAGAGCAGATGTGCCCCCCCAGCAAGCTTAGGGATGTGCAGTGCGTCATCGGCTGCATGGCCGCCTTAAGTCGATTCATATCGAGGCTGGGAGAGAAGGCGCTACCCCTATTTAAGCTCCTCAAACGCTCCGGGCCGTTTACCTGGACGGAGGAGGCTGAGCGGGCCCACACTCAATTGAAGGCGTACCTCAGTTCTCCCCCAGTCCTGGTCGCCCCGGAGCCAGATGAGCCATTGCTACTCTACCTGGCGGCAACCCCGCAGGTAGTCAGCGCGGCGTTGGTCGTGGAGCGCGACGAGGACAACCCTCGCTCCGCGCGCCCCCACCCTGTGTCGACTTGACCCGGGAGAGAGCAGGGAGGAGAGGCCCCCGAGCCGAACGGCGGCCTAAGGCCCCCGACGGCCGGAGCTTGCCCTCCGCCTGCTTGTCCGACGGTGCCAGGCGCCCCGACCCCCAGGATGGCCCCGGGGCCACTGCGGGAAGGCCGCGCCTGTCACCCTCCGACTCCGAGGTCGTCGGCACAGGAGCCGACTGTGCCCGCACGGCCTCTTGGACGAAGAGCGCCCTAGAGATGTGGCCCCTAGCGAAGAGGACAGGCCCCGCCGAAAGGTGCAGCGGCCCGTCTACTTCGTTAGCGAGGCCCTCCGGGACGCCAAGACCTGATACCCCCAGGCCCAGAAGATGCTTTACACAATTCTGATGGCTTCGAGGAAGTTGCGCCATTATTTCCAGGCGCATCGGGTCACGGTGGTTACGTCTTACCCCCTCGGCCAAATCTTGCATAACCGAGAGGGTATTGGACGGGTGGTGAGATGGGCAATCGAACTCTCTGAATTCGATTTGCGCTTTGAACCACGCCACGTGATCAAGAGCCAGGCCCTCGCCGACTTTGTAGCGGAGTGGACCCCGGCTCCCGAGCCCGTCTCCGCCCCCGAGGCCAGCCCGGGCCCCTCGCAGCTGCCTCACACCGCCTACTGGGTGATGCAGTTCGACGGCTCCCTGTCTCTTCAGGGCGCCGGTGCGGGGGTCACTTTGACCTCGCCGAGCGGAGACGTCCTCAGATATCTGGTCCGCCTCGACTTTCGGGCGACCAACAATATGGCGGAGTACGAGGGACTCCTTGCGGGACTCAGAGTGGCGGCTGGACTGGGGATCCGCCGCCTCCTGGTGTTAGGTGACTCCCAGTTGGTCGTTAACCAGGTCTGTAAGGAGTACCGGTGCTCTGACCCGCAGATGGACGCCTACGTCCGCCAGGTGCGGCGTATGGAGCGCCATTTCGACGGGATAGAGCTTCGGCACGTGCCCAGGCGAGATAACGCGGTCGCCGACGAACTCTCAAGGCTCGCTTCCTCGCGAGCCCAGACCCCACCGAGCGCCTTTGAAGAAAGGCTTGCCCAGCCGTCGGCGCGTCCCGACCCCCTAGGGGAGACGGACGCACCTGAACGGCCCCCGAGGCCCGTCGGAGTCCAGGCCTCGGGACCCGAGGGGAGCGCTCCCAGCTTCCCTAGATTGATTGCTTGGATCACTGAGATCCAGGCGTACCTCACAGATAAGACTCTACCCGAGGACCGCGAAGGGAGTGAACGCGTCCGTCGCATCTCCAAGCGCTACGTGCTGGTGGAAGGGACCCTCTATCGACGCGGGGCTAACGGAGTCCTCTTGAAGTGCATTCCTCGGGAACAAGGCGTCGAGCTTCTCGCCGATGTCCATGAAGGCGAGTGCGGAGCCCACTCCGCCTCGCGCACCTTGGTTGGCAAGGCCTTTCGCCAGGGTTTCTATTGGCCGACGGCTCTCAACGATGCGGTCGACCTGGTCCAGCGGTGCAGGGCGTGCCAGTTCCACGCCAAGCAAACGCATCAGCCGGCCCAGGCCCTGCAAACCATACCTCTTTCGTGGCCGTTTGCTGTCTGGGGCCTCGATATCCTGGGTCCGTTCAGGCGGGCCCCGGGCGGGTTCGAGTATCTGTATGTCGCTGTCGACAAGTTCACTAAGTGGCCCGAGGCTTATCCAGTCATCAAAATCGATAAGCACTCGGCGCTAAAATTCATCAAGGGCATCACTGCTCGATTCGGGGTGCCTAACCGTATCATTACGGATAACGGCACCCAGTTCACTAGTGAGCTCTTCGGCGACTACTGCGAAGACATGGGCATCAAGCTCTGCTTCGCCTCACCCGCCCACCCCAGAAGCAACAGCCAGGTGGAGCGCGCCAATGCAGAAATCCTCAAGGGCCTCAAAACCAAGACCTTCAACATCCTCAAGAAGCACGGCGGCTCGTGGATCGAGGAGCTGCCAGCGGTGCTCTGGGCGAACCGAACCACGCCAAGCCGAGCAACCGGGGAAACGCCTTTCTTCCTCGTCTATGGCGCGGAGGCGGTCCTCCCATCTGAGCTCACCCTGAGGTCCCCTCGGGCCACCATGTATTGCGAGGCTGGTCAAGATCAGCTTCGTCGAGACGACCTCGACTACCTAGAAGAGCGAAGGCGACGCGCGGCCCTCCGAGCCGCGCGCTACCAACAGAGCCTGCGGCGCTACCATCAGCGCCACGTCTGGGCTCGATCACTCTGCGTTGATGACCTCATCCTACGCCGCGTCCAAACGCGCGCTGGACTGAGCAAACTCTCACCAATGTGGGAGGGTCCGTATCGAGTGATCGGCGTCCCCCGGCCGGGCTCGGTTCGGTTGGCCACGGGCGACGGCACAAAGCTGCCTAACCCATGGAACATCGAACATCTTCGTCGTTTCTACCCCTGATGGGGGTTGGGTGTCATGTCTCGGGCTCGGGCCAACCCCGCACCCCCCTCGGGCGTGCAGGATTGGCCGGGGGCTCCCACATGCATATACTTGTCTATTTCCTTTTCAGCATTTCAATAAAGAAGCTTTTTCGATTTCCTGAGGACTGTGTCTGTGTTTTCGTTTCCTTTTGAAAGGTCTTGGCTTGAATCGGTCCGTTCGTGCTCGGCCTCGCCATTGGTGACCCGGGTCGTCTAGAATCGCCAAACGGGGCCCAGAGACGAGCCGCGCCCCGGGGCGCGGCGAACTCCGGGGGGAATCGACAAAGGCCCACAATCGGGTCATCCATAACCCTCGGTCGCCGCGTTCCTGGCCTGGCCAGTCTCGACATGTGGATCTCCCCAGGCACTAGCTCCTACCTGCGCCGCTTGAGGCTGGGGCCCGGGCACGAGCCCTCGTTCAAGCCAAGACACAGAAGGACCGCGGCACAGACCATCCTTATTCTACACGCATAGTAAATGTAACTAACATGGAAGTTAAAATTCTCTTATTGCAGATGAAACTAGTCTGTACAAGCGGGGGCTCGAAGGCCCCGGAAGAAGGAAAAATTACTAAGATTGGTGGGGGCCTGGGGGCTCACTCCGACGCGCCCGGGTCGCCGGCCTCGCCGTTGCTGTCGCCCGCACCGTCGTCGCCGTCCTCCTCCTCGTCGGAGTCGAGGGCGAACACGAGCCGAGGGGCCGTCCCCTCGAAGCTGTGGACGATGTGGTCGGTGGCGTCCCGGACCTATGCGCGCGCACCGTCCTCGGTTTCGGGAGGAAACTCTTCCAGCGCTGCCCACGGGGAGAAGTCGGGGTCCCTGGCCTGTTAGCTCGCCAGTACGAGCTCCACCGCCCCCCGGGCGAGGTCCCTCGAGGATGACTTGATCGTCTCCTCGAGCTCCTCGGGGAGCCTTTCGAGGGCCCCGGCCATCTCCGAGAGGCGCTGGGCGAGGCCCCCCTGGTTGGCGGCGTACTTCGCGTACCGCCCGGCCCAGATGCCCGCCTGCCGCCCAGCGCAGTCTAGGCGGGAGACAGCGTCCCGAAGCATGCCGGGCCCTACCTCGCTCGCCAAGCGGAGGGCCTCGACCTCCCCGGCGGACGAGTCCAAGGCGTCCTGCAGCTCGGCGACGGTGTGCTCGGCGGCTGCGAGGCGGGTGGCTAGGTCGTCGTGGCCCGCGGCCGCCCCGCCGCTGTGCGCTCTCGCGTCCAGCTCCTTCGCCCGCGCCTCGAGCTCAGCGGCCCGCTGGTCCAGCGCGGCCCTCTCGGCGCGGGCGCTCTCCAGATTACGGCGCCCCTGCTCCTCCCGCACCGCCTCGCGGAGGAACAGGCTGTCCGCTAGCCGTCGAGCAGCGTCCTCCGCCTCCTCGAGAGCTCGCCCCCGCTCGGCGAGTGCGCCTTCGCGGAGGCAGAGTGCGGACTCCTCTTCGGCGGAGGCGGCCTCGTGCGCTGCCAGCGTTGCCCCCCGGGAGGCGACGGCGGCCTCGCGGTCCGCCAGGGCGGCCTCCTCCGCGTCCAGGGCGCGGGCGCGCTCCTCCAGCGCCGTGACGCGGGCCTCAAGGGCCTCCTCGCACTGGCGGGACGCCGCCTCGTTCTCCGCCGCCCGCCGTTCCCGGGCAGCGGCGGCGTCAAGAACTCCCCGGGCGGCGTCGAGCTTCTCCTCTAGCTCCGCCGCCCGGCTCCCGTATTGGAGGCGGAGGTCGTCCCGCGCCTCATCGAGCACGACGGTGGCGATGAGGGCGGTCTCCCGCTCCTCCTCCACCTCCCTGGCGATCTCCGCCAGGTTCCTGCGATGGGCCTCGAGCTATGAGGCGTGCCGGCGGTGTGCCTTGCGGCCCACCTCCACCATGGCCTCCACCGAGCGCCGCCCCTCCTCGACGCGCGCCCACGCCGCGTCGAGTTCCGCCCGCTCCGCCTGCAGGGCCTCCATCTGGGCACTTAACCCGTCCAGCACCGTGCTGTTTGCGGCGGCCAGGGCCTACAAGAGGGGTTCCGCGCTCAGCGGGGCAGTGGAAGGCAGAGAGGAGGGCCGCCTCGGTGTGGGTGCCGCGCGGCTCGGCCCGCCGATCGGCGTGCCGGACCCGGGGGCGACCCCCGAAGCCGGCTCGTTCCGAGCGTCGCTCGGGGCGTCGGGCCCGAGGGGCGCACCTGCGGCCTTGTTGTGGGTGGCCTCGGAAGTCGTCGTCGCCTCGGGCGGAGTCGGGTCGGGGGCTTGGCAGGCTGCCTGGCGTGCGCGCGCCGCCTCTGCCTCCCGGGCGGTCTCCCCGGCCCGGCGGATTCTGGCCTCCTCCCGAGCGGCCTCCTCGGCCTGGCGAACCCGAGCGGCCTCCTGGGCAGCCTCCTCGGCTTCCCGGAGGCGGTCCGCGGCCTCCCACCGATCAGCCTCCCGCCTCCGGGCCTCCGCGGTCGCCGTCTCCTCGGCCTCGGACCGGCCGGACTTGGAATGGCGTGGGGGGCGCGACGAGATCTCGCTGAGGCAGAAGAAAAACCAGAGACAAAAAAGCGGGTGAGTGAAAACTCGCCTTGGGAGATGGGAGTATGAATACGGCCACAATGGGTGCAGGGACGAACCTGCGGGGTGGTCGGCTGAACGACCACCTCGGGGGCGCGATGAGGCTCCCCCGGCAAGGCTCGGTCTCCCTCATTTTGCGGAGCCGTTTCTTCTTTCGCTCCCCCTCGGGCTGCGGCGTCGGCATGGCACCCTCCGGGCGCCTGCTGCTAGCACGCACCGCCCCGCCCCCTCGGGGAGGAGATGGAGGAGGAGTACCCTCCTGCTTCCTCTTCCTCTTGGCGCCGGCAGGGCGGCTGCCCCCCGGGCCCCCGTCGCGGGACCCAGAAGCACGGCCCCCTCCCGGGGTAGATTGTTCCTCCTGCGGCTCCCGCCCGCGCTATCGTGGCCTCGGGGGGCCCGCTCCCCCGACGCCCCGACCACCTGCATGATGGCCAGGATGTTGGCGCGCTCTGGGTCGCAGCAGAGGGGGAGGACCCCTTGGGGGATGAGGGATGCCTCCACGGAGCTGAGATTCAGCACCCGTTGGACCACCATCCTGAAGTCCTCAGGGTCCCAGTCCCATTCGCGCCCCTGGTGGGTCCTCAGGTGGTCCTCGGGCCCGGTGTACTCCCAGGCGCCCCGGGCGCGCCGCTGGAGCGACGCGATCCGGCGGCGGAGGTAGTCGCCGAACACCATGGCCCCCGTAAGCCCCTGGGATCGCAGACCCGCCAGGCGGTCAAGAACGGCGTCGTAGCCGTCACCCAGATCTACCGCCGCTCGCCAGCTGGAGGCCTGCGCCGGGGGCTGGCTCGGAAGTCGGAGGCGCGCTTCGCCGGTGAGGGGGGTGTAGAACCAATCGCTCTTCCAGTCGTCCCACTTCTTGCGGAGGACGCAGGGAATGTAGCGGTTCAGCACCTGCCCCCACGGCTGGAAGTAGCAGCCACCGACTACCGTCGGCGGCGACACCGGCTGTACAGTGAAGAACCACTAAAACAGCCGGAGAGATGGGCGCACCCCGATAAACATCTCGCACAGGTGCGCGAAGATGCCCAACGTCATTATCGCGTTGGGGGTGAGGTGCGCCATCTGGAGATCGTAGAACTCCAGAATATCCATGAAGAAAGTAGAGAATGGTGGGACCAGCCCCGCCATTGCGAAAGAAAGGAAGAAAACGGACCGCCCCAGGTAGTGTGGCGCCGGGCGTCCCTCGCCCAGCGCGACCACCTCCCGGCCGGTGGCGGATTCCGGCATGAACCGGCGCGACAGCCCGGCTTGCCTCTCGCTCGTGATGCGGGAAGGCAGCAGCACGCTACCGTCGAGCGGTGCGGAGCCCCGTGCCATGGCGCCGGCGGAGGGGGAGCTTGAGAGCGAGCGCGTGCGGCAAGGGTAGGGCTCAAGAAACGAAGAGCTGGGGCACAAGTGGCGGAGACAAGGGAAGGATGGCGAGGGAAGGAAAGCGATTTCCTTCCTCGGCGCCTTTATACCCTCGCCAACGCCACGCCCGGCTCCTCGTTCTCCGCGCCCACTACCTTGCCCCCTCGTATCCCGTGCCCACGCCTCCACTAAACCCTCATGCCCGTCCGCGGCGCACGCGGCAGCCGTGCGGCCGTGGCGGTTGAGGAGGGGCAGATCGTGTGCGCATTAATTGCGCTCGGCTACCGCGAAAAATGCCGTCATCATATCTCCAGGCGAAACGGACCGACGTGTCCCGATTCGCGCGCTATCTCAAGTAATGAAGCGGTTGCGAAAGTACCGCTCATTGTTTTCGGTCGTTTTTCCCTCGCCGATGCACGCGACTCGCGACCGTTGGCGTCCAGCCCGCCTGTGGGACCGGTCCCATCTGTCACCAGGCCTTAGGAGTGGCGTCATGCCCGGGCGCTCCCCTCGAGGGGAGCGGTTGCCCTGGCGTAACGCCGGGGGCTACTGTTGGTGACAAGGGACCGGGGGTCTCATGGCCAGAGGTTTGGGCGGCCGCAGTCATCCACGTGGCCCGTCCCCCCGGGGGGTCGGGCCCGAGGGTGACGTGGCGGCTCCCCCCTCTGTCTCCCCGCGGGGTCGGGCCGCCCCTGTTTCGGCCCCGAGGGCTGGGGCGCCCCGACCCCCTGTGATCTCGGCGCTTCATGTGCGGGTTAGGTGAGCGCAGCAGGGCTCACCTAACCGCATTTATGGCGGTTCAGACGAGCGCACTACGCCGTATTTAATGCGGTGCAGCGCATGCCTGTCCGGTCCGTGACCGGTCGCGGTGTGTGACTGGTCACAGACCGATCAGATCGCGGGTTAGGTGGCGACAGGCGGCCTGCGGCACGCCTCGCCCCGTCCCGTGAGAATGATGAGAGCCCCTTGTCTCTCGCCCCTAGCCGGAGCCGGCGTGCTAACTCCTGGAGTTGGTATGTCAGTCCCGGTCAGATCCATTCCAGATTTCGGCGTGGGCGTGGCGAGGAAGTCGCCCGCCATTTAATGAAGGTTGAAACGGGCGTTCCCCGGATGAGCCGGCTGGCTGAGCAGAGGCGTGACGTGGCGTCTGTCAGAGGTCACTTCCGGCAGTAAGACAGCCCTATTTGTAAAAGAATATTTTCTTTATTAGGCAGCTAGAGGCCCGTGTGGTAAACCCTTGCCATATAAAAGGAGGCCCAGGCCTAGGAGGGAAAAAAAAAAGAAAAAAAAAGGGGATCGGATCGGACTCCGGCCGATACACTCTAGAGGCCGAACTCTCTTTGTATGGTTGGAGACTTCCAGATCCACCAGAACACAGGAGTAGGGTGTTACGCTTCTCAGCTGTTTTGTGCGTTTCCTCTCTCGCTGACGTTCCTCAGATCGAGGGCGAAGAACCTCACCTAGCGCCCCCGGCCGAACTGGCAAAGGGAGGCCCGCACGGTCTCCCGGTGAGGAGCTCCGCGCTCCGTCAGTCTGCATTAGATGAGCTAGGCTGTCAAACTCGTGGCAAAAGAATTTGTCCTTGATAGATGCTGACAATCCTTGAAATGCAAGATCTACTAGCTACTCATCACTTAGGCTCAAACTATAACATCGGCTACGGACATTACGAAATCTTTGAATATATTTCAAAGCCGATTCTCCCTCTTGCTGCTCAACCGATATTAAGTTTAAAAGCTTTATGTCATCGATTCCAGCAAAGAAATATTCATAAAATTGCTTTTCAAAATCGGTTCATCCTCTGATAGAATTTGATAGTAATGATGAAAATCATGTGAAAGCCGATCCAGTCAAAGACAATGGAAAAAATCTAACTTTCAGAGCCTCTTCAGCCGATGTCTCCCCACATTGCGCTAAGAATCTGCTGATATGCTCTATTGTAGATATATCATCTTGCCTTGAAAACTTGGAGAAATCTGGAACCTTGTATCGGTGTGGCAATGGAACCATATTAAACCATTCAGAATATGGCAACCTATACACAAAAGTTTGTTCCTTGGGCTTAAGTCCAAACTGCTACTCTAATAACTTTGCAATTCTATCGGCCAAATCATTGTTATATTGATATTCTTCACCATGCCTATATTGATGAAGTTCCTCTGGACGATATTGATATGACTCAACACAAACTTTCCTAAAAATAAAAGAAAAAACATAAGTCTTGATCGAACACTAAACACACTTTCCTTAAAATAAAAGAAAATTAACTGACACTACCTAATTAATAGATAAATTGTCATGCTGCATTCTCTTCGAACTCGGCATCTTCTGGATAAGCTTCCTTTAATTGATTAATTTCCTTAACCGAATCCACTAAGAATTCAACTGCTGGCAACTGATAATTCCCATCAATCGATTCCAGGACTCTGAAGCCGATACTAACTCTAGGACGATGACGATTTCGGAGTTTACCAAATTTTCGCGTTAACAATTATACTTGAATGATAGTGTAACAATTAAAATATTAACCTGTAGTAAAAAATTTATGTAATTATTTTGACAAACCATTTTTAAATGCTAGGTTGGAAGTTCTTTTTATGGAGATTATATTCTCAATTTTAATGCCAATTGTGAGAGATGTGTCATTTCTTTGAGTTTTTATAAGGACAATGATGAAGAGAAGAAAGAAACATTTTTTGCAACTGGTATAATTTTTGCTTCGGGAAAGAGATCATGTTGCGTTTTAACAACAATAGATAATGCTAGGAAAAGAAAAGATGAATCGTGTGAGGTAAGCATTTTTAATGGAACTACAAAAGTTGTTGATCGGAAGGGAATAAATATGTGGCCAGAGTTTAAATGTGGAACAATTTATATCCATAATATTGATATGATTCATGGAGCTACCGTCACATATAGCAATCAAGAGATTGGTCATTCTCAAAAGGTATTCACTGTTGGTTAACACAAATCAAAGGGACAGAATTCATCTCAGGAAATCTTGTGAAGTAAGAAACTGAATTTTATATTCTTCGTATTAATAATTTATATTTAAGATGTGCGACTTATATTGGAAAGTGATAACAGTGGTGTAGGGATACGGAACGGAGATTGCAATGATGCTACTGTATTTGTGCACAGGTGTTCCACTGGCAATTCTGGTCACTTGGGATCAGCTGTATTTAATGAAAGTAAAAATCTTGTTGGTATGAATGTTTCATATGCTAGATCTAAAGGCACTCATTATGTCTCTAGTAGCTCCATGTCAGATTATGGTGGCATTGTTTGTGCATTGAATTTACAGTCCATACAACTTGGGCTTGCCCTGCTATATCAAAAAGAAGGAGATGTATGATGCCTAGTTTATTTCAAACAAAATTATTTATGAACATGCTCTTATTTTTTAATGGTTGCATCTTCTCTTTACTAGACTATTGGTGAAATTGTTCGTCACGTGAATGATGTCTTGCTCGATTCAGAAAAGAGATGGGCCTAAGAATGTAGCGGAAGCAGCTGGTGTTGATTCAGAAGGTAGGTTTCATTTTTATTGGTAATTGTTTAAATTGGTTGGTAGTTGTTTTGACATCAGAGCTATTGTACATCGCTAAATGCAGGCAGAAGATGATGAGGGGCCTTTGATCATTGTTCTGCAGCTTTTCTCATTTTTAGCTGCTATGCACATCTGCATCGATGACGAGCTCAGACCTAGATGCAAGAGCAATGGTGAAGGCCATCACGATCTGAGTGTCTCTTTTTTGTTATTATTATTCTCTATGAATTACGGCTGGAAAATTTGGTAGCTCAACCTGTGTTGATGATACAATGTGGGTGGTTTTTCTTTTGTAAGCTGACTTATTTTGGGGCACGGTGGTGTGAGACTGATGAAATGTAAGTGGCTGTTAGACAGGCTGGCCTTACACTGAACTCGACCTATTTTCAGCTTCCTAGTAGGCTAGTACAGAGATGATGTCTATTGTTCGTTACTCTGAGCTCCAACCAAGGTACGCACGAAAAACGAAACGATCCATTAACGCATAATTAATTAAGTATTAGCTAATTTATTTTCGAAAATGAATTAATTTGATTTTTTTAAGCAACTTTTGTATAGAAACTTTTTACAAAAAAAAATACATCGTGTAGTAGTTTGAAAAGCGTGCGCTAGTAGCAAGTAGTAGTGTAGCGCGCGCTGGGAGATCACTGCCGAACTCAGCTGTACAAAAGAAAAACCACCCACATTGTATCATCAACACAGGTTGAGCTACCAAAGTTGGGCAGTGTTGATGATACAATAAGCAACTCATTCTTCACTGCCCAACTTTGGTCAGAGACCCGCAGAAAAAGCCCGATTGGAAAACTTTGATTGCACCCTTATTTATTTGTTTTATCATCATTATTTTCTTGTGCTTGTGGAGAGAGCGAGGAGGATATGAGGATTTTGAGCAACAACACATTTGCATTTGCTGTGAGGAGCTTTTCAATCCTTTTGTGCGTGCACACCTGGGGTGTTGGTGTCTTCTTAACCTCAAGTTCCTTGAACTGTTGAAGAATCTCTAACGGCAGTCAGCAGCTAAGCTGAGTGTGAGCTATATTTATGACTAGTCACGAATGCATACTGTTGAGTGTGAGCTGTGAGTTGTACAGATGAATTCCCAAGCAATTGAGTTCCCAAAATAAAATGCGTATGAACAATTTATCTTGTGGTTGTGAATTATTATGAACTCGGTTAGCATAACGAGCATTGAGCATGAACAGGAATTCGATCCCATCGCCATCACGGATTAACGGTTACAACAGCTATGTTTTTAACTCGACAATTGAGCGCCTTTCCCAAGTCAGGTGCTATATTTTGTGCCTACCATGAGGATGTCATGGTAATACCATACAAACAAATTCCACCGATACAGCTCCACTACTAAAACTTGAATTCTGGTGAAACCCGTAAGTTAACATTTCACGTTATCCATGGAATTCCACCTTGCACATAAATACTTTTCATGATGAGAAACTTCTATGTACAAGGATGAAACAAACCGTAGTCCTGCTAACTGTACCAATCTTCAGATAAAAGAACTCCACGAGCATATTGCCGAACAATAATCGGCCTGGGAAGTGGCCACCTGCAGGATAACAAATTCATTACATCACATAAATAAATAGTTATGCTGTTTATCTTTTCTATGTTAATGTTGTTTGTAGTTTCTACCAAATTACCTGTTGAGTCCACTTGGAGTAAACTTGTCAGTGTTGATTGTTCTGGTTGTGGCTTCAGATATGCTACCTCTTGTTTTCACAGAAAACTGGATCCAATATATAAACAACATGCAAAACTACAATTAGAATGTCAGTGATAATCATTACAGAAGAACTTAATGCACTCAGCAAAACCTTGAGGCTTATCAGTGTATCCATCAGGTTGCAGTCCTCTGACAAGTTCTGTTTCTCTAGCATCTGTGTGACACACCTATCCAGCAGTATGCCACCGAACTGTACAACAGATAAAATATTATCTAATAACATTATGTTCATATAAGATCTAGAAAACCACCTGGGATTTCATCCCGTTTAGATTACCAGTTCGGAAACGGTTATAATAGGTGATTATTACCTTGAGTAGCTTTTTCCTATATTTTTGTTTTTTTATTTGACTTCTCAAACCACTTAGTTGTTTTTCAGTATATGACAGGAACAATCTTGGGAATCATGGACATGACTTCTCATACTTTATTATGTTTCTCGACAGTCAGACATAAAGAACTCTCTACTTTGTATCCATTGTATTCATGGTCGTCAAAAGAGTGCTACATATGCCCTCAGCAGGCAAAAGGAAACCAAAAAGGCAAAGAAGAAATAAAGTAAGACAATATGCTTTATTAATTCTTTGTTCCCACAAAAATTAAGGTTAAGAAAAATAAATATACCTCTGCAGCATTGGAAAATGCTATACCATCAAGATGAGTGATGATGTCCCCAACTTTTATCTCAGAATGTTCTGCTGAAGGTTCTACCTACAGTATAAACACACAAAAGAAAGCAACCGATTCACTACAGCTGACCATAAAAACAAATATAAAATGTGATTCAATTAGCTCATAATAAGATCAAAAGACAAAGGCCAACTGGGTGTCATATTAAAAAGACAACATATGAGGCATGCTTGATTTGATGCCAAAATCAACCTTAATATTTTTTTGCCAAAATTTGCATTGCCAAATTTAGTTTGTTACCAGATTTTGGAAGTGTTGTCTGGCATTGTTTGGTTTGTTACTAATAACAGAGCACCAAATTTAGGCAAGGTCGCAAGGAACAATACTAAATTTTGTTAAGACGTGTGCTTTTGGTTTGCTACGAAAATGAGCAATTCTAGCGCTACCAAATTTTGTTAGGCTAGCATACCAAACCAGCCCATAGTATGTCTGTTTTCATTCCTAACCAAATTTTGATGTGGTGTTAAATGTGGAAATTTCTACAGATAACAAATTTTTGGTATGAAACAGTATTTGATGTTCGATTTATCCCTAAGCCAAAAATCTATGGCCAAAAAAATTGCATAGATGGCAATAAACTATGAAATTTCCAATTTCACTAACATCAATGTGATAAGAAAAGGATGCATACCTTCTCCACGATCACACCACAAACCTTAGGGAACTCATGACATATCTTCTCAAGTGAAGCGAGAGGCTCTTTGTGAAGATTTCCAACCCTTAGTCCATGCAATGGCCGTACAACCTTCCTACATAACCAGACAACATTTTATCCATTATTCTGGAAGTGGTACAGCAGACCACATGTTTTACTAAGTTGTCCCAATATTGCCGCGAACTAAGGGTGTAACTTAGTAATGACTGGGTGTTAAAAACAAAGGATGTAACATAATTAGTCAAGAAGCACATCAAATACACTACAGATATAATTGACATACTGGCTTGTTCCAATAAAAAGTAGTACAAAATTAAACATAAATGCTGAAATTTCTTTCCAAAGTCTAGAATTAGACATACCAAGTTTAATTGCTTTGCTTGTTTAGTTATGTAACTCAGAACCTTTTTTTAAGATGAAGAGTATATTTACTAGTAAATCATGTCTATAAAAACTTGGACCTTAAACTAAAAATGCAAGAACAGTTCACTCTCTTGCTTCAATATTACAAATAATATAGAAGCCGACCTAAATAATGTATCTGTGTTTTGGGCATATTGTCACTACTATGACTTTCAGTAGATTAAAACATGCAAATCTATCATGCTATTTCCTTTACAAAACAGAAGAAATACAAATCAAGCTATTTGATGAATGACTCAAACCTATATGACCGAAATACATACCCAAATTCTTTGAAGTGCTGTAAACACTTCAACACAATGAAACTCGGAAGGAAAGGTGTTTCTTTCTTGTCATAGAAGTTCATTCCAACAATATTTCCATTAAAATCCATCAAAGGACCACCAACACCTATCTGCAAAAAATACAGCAATTAATTGATCATTTGCGAGAAACGAAGTTGCTGTTGGAGATGATATTTAATCTTGGGCAGCACATGCTGAAAAAAATTGTTTAGTTCCATGGTTTCACCATCTAGCATAACTTCTGTGTTGCAAATGTATCTCTCCTGACCAGCAGAAAAAATTAACATGCACAATTAGGTTGCATGTTTTGTTTAAGTCATAGCAGAGTAATCCAATTGTATCTCTTGAACAGTTGACAAACATCAACATGCACAATTAAATTATAGATCTCATCAATCATAATGGTGTGATATTAGTCATAAGTACCTTTGTTCTTTTTCACCTGTAGTTTTAAGCATCAATATAGTCTGTAACACATATCTTTGAGCATTGTATCTAATCATATGTTAGTGGAAATAATTTAAGATAAAATGATATGAAAGTATTCTATGCCAAATTTAGCAAGAGTCATTCACACATAGAAAATCATTGTATTCTATGACAAATTTAGCAACTACAGCTCTAAGAAACAGTGTTCACACAAGGGGATGAAAGCAGCAAATCACCATTAAACAGTTCTTAAATGAAAACAACAAAATTAGTGGATCAAGCATGTGCAAAATAAGTACATACGTATTACCTACCTTTGTAATCTTGCATGAAGAAACAAGAAGTTCTTCACAATCGAATTGGTGTCTTCTTGGAATTAGCTTTCCCGAAGCCACTTTCAAGCTCCAAGGTTCACAAATACGGCCTAAAGCTACAACATCTTTCGAATGGTTGCCATATAAATCAAAAAATCCAGTGTCACCATTGAAGCTTTTCTTTGGCAGGTTAGAAGTACAATGAACTGTAACCAAACAAATGTTGTAGTACAGATCCACATTTGAAACCAAACCCTCAAGTTTTTCACCACTCGGTAACCATACATTAATCTGGAGACCAATATCACATAGCAGAGTTTAGTGACACCATTGAAGAAAGACAATGATTCCACAAAGCAAAGAAAAGAAGAATGCAGTAACCTTAAGTTCATCAGCTTGCTCGTCTTTGTCCGGACATCTAATTAAACTTGCAGATGTTACCACAGAACCAATACCATTCAGAAATTCAATAATAATACCAGAGCAAGAGAATAGATGATTCTCTCCTGCAGAGATTGAAATTGAACCATTTATAGTATACTAAAGTCAATACTAACACAAGGAACAATCTTATGTTATAAAGATGTGCACCAGTGAAAGACTCGAGTCCAACTGTGCTTCGAGCAAGGTCTAAGGCAAACTTCTCAACTTCCCAACCCGTACGCTTCAGCTCATATGGATCCCATTCTGATTACAAGTTAAAAGGCAATAACGTTTAATATGCAGAACACATACACATGGTGAATTATATTTATTCGCACTAACTCATATCATAGTGGTGTAAATGGGAAGAGAAGCAAACCTCCACAATAATCTGGAGGTTGGTTAATGATCTCAGCTGCAACGAGTTGGCAGAGGTACTAAGTTAGTAAGAAGAAAAGCGCAGCCTTTTAGATGACAGTAAGAGTAACTTGAGGAGGCAAAGGGTTAGAGTAAAATTCTTACTTGTAAAACGTTTGTTCCTTTCAAGTCGTTGTCTTTCCTGTTCTTTTAACCATGGCTCGGCTCTGAGATACTTCTGATGCAGTTCTTCTCTTATCTTGAGGGCATTGTCCACAATTTCCTTAGCTTTCCTTATCTTCTCTTTTTTTCTAAAACACTTGTTTTCGATGCGTTCCTTTCTCAGCCTCTGCAGTTCTTTCTTCCTCAGGATTGTGGTTTTATCAGAACCACGAAGATTATAGAAAGTCATGTCCTCTGGATCTTGAGCACACAGCTCATTGCTACCAGAGATCTCATTGGTCGACATCTGTGAGATACAGTAATTGGTAAGCAATTATACTAATCCAGTATGTGTAATAGTGATGCAGTGAGTATTGGGAAGAACATAGGTTCGTGTCATTTTGATTAGAGTGTGAGAGTACTAAGAAAAGGAGATGCATAATCCACGGAGATCATTAAGTAAAATAATCAACATAAGATGGTGGATAAAGCATCAAAGCTTGGTCTTGAAAAATCAAACATTTTCCCTCAAATTATCATATTTTTTGTCAAGAAAAAAAATCTAAATTACTAGCCAGTGATTGTGAAAAAGGAAGATGAAATTCAAGCAGACAACTGCATCGGATGGGCATATCGAAGGACCAAAAAGAAAAAGAAAAAAAAAAGCTTCGGGTTGGATGGCGCATGGGTCAGTCCTTCGGTACTAGGCTAGTAGGGCCTAGGGGCTAGGGCTAGCGGAACGATCGTAATTGCACGGAGACGCAGAAGCGGCGAGGAGTGTAGGAGGGGGGCCGGGCAAACCTGTGGTCGCGGCGGCCGCTGCAGCCTGGAAGGGCGGCGGACCTCGCGCCGGCGGCGAGACGCCCGCGACGGGAGGGGTGGGGGCGTATTGCCCTCGCAGTGAACTGCGCCCGTGCTTCTCGGCCCTTGTATTATTTCTTCTCTTTCTTTTTTTTTCCTTTTTTTTTAAGATTAGATGGTCTCTTGTGTCTCTTTCAAAGGAGGAAGAGAGGTGAGGTGAAGGAAGCGTGTGCGAGTACGACGCTGATTCGCCAGAAGAACGGGAAGCAGGGGCCCAATTAAACGGTGTTTGGCAACCTGGGAAGGAATAAGTTCTCTTTACGTCCTCAATTTGTCGGCCAGTCTAATTTTTGTCCTTAGTCTAAAAAACCGAATACAACACATCACCGAACTTACAAAATCAGTGCAAACGAGGTCCCTCGATAGTATTGACCCAGGTTTTGGCTGATGTGGCGCCTACGTTGACTAGTCTTCGTCCCACGTGGTATTTACGTGACACTTACATGACAGTTTGATCCCAAAAAAATATAAAAAGAAGCAAAATTGAAAACTTAAAAATCAAAAAAAAATGTAGTGCCCATATGTCAATCAAATAAAAAAAGTGGGACCCACATGTCAGTGGATCCCACTTCCTCCACCTCACCCTCTCTACCTCTATCTCCTCTCTCCACCGGCTAGCGTGCGTAGAGAGGGACGAGGCAAGGAGGTCGGCGAGTAGGGTGGGGAGGCTATCGTCCTTGGATGGAGATGTAGCCATCGAGGGAGGGATACGAGGAGGAAGCAGGACAAGGAGAGGCAGCGGCGGCGCCACGAACCTGTGAGCCGGATAGAGCCGAGGGGACGGAGATCTGGGAGGGAAAGAAGAGCGGCCGCTCCACTCCTGCCGATCGCCGCGCGCCGCTCCTCTCCTGCTGGTTGCCGCGCGCCACCTTGGAGAGAAAGGAGGTGGGGAGGCCAACGAGCCCATCTGGTCGGCGGCGTTTGAACTGGAGGAGGGAGGCGTGGAGGACAGCGATGAAGAGTTGGGCACAGATGGGGGCGACGAAGATGACCTCGATGGCATCCTCGCCATAAGCAGTGCTCCTGCCTCCTTCCCCTCCTCCTCACCCTCCTCTGCCGGCAGCCACCGCCTCCTCGCCTCATTGACGGCCCCGGATACGGCAACCGCTTCGCCTCTCCACCCCGCCTCTCCCCAGAGCCCTCCCTTCCTTCGACTCCGACAATAAGGATGCGTGGGCGTGGAGTAGGAGGTGGAGAGGGCGAGGTGCTCGCCCGTCACCGCTCCGCTCCGCCCGTCACCTGCTCCGCCATGTGGATAGAGAGGATAGAGAGAAGAGGGGAGTAGTAAGGATGACATATGGGGCCACATGGGCCCTACCATTTTTTGTTATTTTATGTGTGTAACTGGCATGTGGGCTCCACAAGTTTTATTATTTTTTCGGATCGAATTGCCACGTCAATGCCACGTGGGACGAAGACCTAGTCAAAGGATCCATGTAGGTACCACGTCAGCCAAAATCATGATCAATATTGCCGAGGGACCTCGTTTGTATGGTTTTGTAAGTTGGGGGATGTGTTGTATCTGGTTTGCTGGACTGAGGACCTGGAGTGAACTTGTTCCACCTGGGAAGGAAGTCTTTGGGCCTATGGTGGGCCTTGCTGTTTTTTACTGCACTCGATTAGGGGTGCACGATCACAACCACGACGTTCTCCTTTTCTTTCTTTTTTTCCTTCTTTTTTTTTAAAAAAATATTTGGCGTCATAGATATAACCTTGTCCTTATTAAATATCAAGTTCTCAAGTATCATTATATAATTATTAGGAATTATTATTATTATTATTATTATTATTATGTTTGTGTTAATGCTACGGCGTCATTTATAAAATAAATCAAATAATATATGTTTTGGCAACCAAAGAATATAAATTTAGTAAACAATGATTAAGCCTCTTGAATAACACAAGTAATGCATTGTATGGCGGTTAAAATCTTTAAGGAAGTGGGCAGTAAAGAAGTGCCCGATGAGGTAAACACACAATTCTCAAATGACATAATTTTGCGACGTACAAGTGTATGCAATACATACACAACATATCAAGTTATCAACAACGTATGGCAATTTTTTTATGATGCTAACTATTAATAAACCCTATCTAATATATGATTATTATGTTCACTAGTAACTTGTCTATGCTAACATTACGGTGATATTTAGTAATCGTTCGTGTATAATGCACGTCATGACCAATATGAATTAAATTGAACATTTGCAAGAATTTGATTATCCTTTGAAATAGTATCAATGTCTAGACTGCGCTTTTTGAAGTTTCTGAAAAATGATAATACATATAATCCACAATAATTGACCAAATTTCTAATATTAGATACATGAGTTTCTGTTTATTGTTTACATTGCCACGTTAAGGACACTATTATTAGGTTAAGGTATGTCGAGGTGTGAGACAATAGGATCACTGTATCTAGAATTCTTACCATCATGTGGACAAGATAACAGCACAATAGTTATAATTTTTTTACAAAATCAAACCATAAGATAAAAAGATAGTAAAGACTTATTAGCCGTAAAGCTCATATCATTCATCATCGTACATCCTCAATACTCAAAAGTCTAAAATTACAAGAAGCTCTCTACACCAAACTTACACTTTCTTCTATACCCTGAAAATCCGAAGAGATTTTTTTTAGCCTTGAACGCACAGTAGAATTTCTATAAAAGACATGCATCTACTGCTTGTCTTGCACAGTAGATTGAATTTGACAAACAACTAACAATTCTGTCAAAAACACACATTTGCTAAAGCACGGTCAAGACAACTCAACATTGATCAAATAAATTTGTTCAAGTGTCTTTGCACGTGCTAAGAGCTGCCTACCTATTCCATACCTGCATATTTTGCTTGATTGTACAACCTGAAACAGAAACGCTAAACACATGCCAGAGGTTGTTACTATGAAGTACATATCATCAGATTCCCGTAACAAGGGAAAATTTCATGAGGGATAAAGGAATCTGTTACCTCATGAGCGTCTAGCCAACTGAGACGGCCACAAACAAATCAAGAAAACTCCTTCCAAAGAATTAAGAAATCAAGTTTTACTTGATTACTTCCATTCCCATTCAAAATGAGCATGAGTGAAAAGAAAAAGAAAATGAGTTTTGTTCTGTACACCACCACCACCTCCTAGCCACATCCACATTCACCAGCCGGAATAATAGATCGATTGGATCGGAACTTTGGAAATTTGTTAAAGTTTTGTATAGGTGAGGGATAAGATACTACAGAAGATGATGTATTTTACTAAGGATGGAGGCTAGACCCTTTGATTGTGACCCGCGACTGTTGCTGGTCAGAAAGCACTATATATCCATTGAACCATGCATGTTACAGAGTTTCTATAAAACATGGTGCAGCTATAGTACTCCTCCAATAACTTAACAATATTTAATTCATTCTGTTGAAAACCTAGAAGAAAGAAAAGGAAAAAAAGATGCATGGTTATTGGATTTCTTCAGAAGATGACAGTAAATTTCACGTCTTATGTCTCCTAGGTGAGTATAACAGTGGACAGTACAACAAAACCATGAGTTTTCATAATCGAAGATCCTGACTCTACACAGAATGTTTAGCAATTCATCTACCATTCTATCCAGATAGCCAAATGCAAAAGAGAAAAAAGAAAGAGTTTCATTCTGTCACAATGAGAAGCTGGAAACGAAATTCATGTAAATAAATATTCTATATTTAGATAAGGAATTGATATGCACGAAGAGAAATATTGCAATGGAAAATAGGAATGTTCTATTCTGCCTAGAGCTGCATAGCCCACAGACATGCTTGGTATATATCCATATGTGTACATGACCATCAGCAATGAGGCCAGCTAATAACCAAATAATAGCACACTCCAAAAGCGAGGTGCACCGGTAAATCACATTGCACTATCCAATACTGTGTTCCTGGTTCAGACGTTCAGTAAGCACATGATGGTTCAGTATATATATACTACATCCGTCCCAAAATATAACAACTTTTGGTTGGACGAGACATATGCTAGTACTATGAATCTGGACAGAGGTTCTAGTACTATGAATTTGGACAAACCCCTGTCCAGATTCATAGTACTAGTATATCTCTCATCCAACCAAAAGTTGCTATATTTTGGGACGGAGAGAGTAGTTCTAAGCACAACTTCTATTCTCTGAGCTGCTTATTTTCTAAAAGAAAATTTCTCTGAGCTGCTAAATAGTACACTATTGATCAGATGGTAATCAGGACACTATGGTTGCAAAAAATGTATAAGGAACAAAATGGTATAATCTAGTTGATACACAGGTATGTTAGGCCTCAATGCATGCAAAATCTGAAATTAGTACAAGGACAGCAAGAATAATAAACATTAGTTCGACAAAAACAGTTCAGCAAAAATGAGCAATGCAAAGAGCAATGTTCACTGGGATGTACTTTTACCATTTTAAGGAAGAATTAACCCCATCTCAGATTCCCACAGAACCTTGATAAGACTCAGAGTGTAAAAAGGCCTACATGAAGCAAAAGTAGTCTATAACATATTAAGATTTGCCGCCAGATCCCTAACAAAAATAGACCCAATTCAACCGGAAGACCATCCAGCATATGGCATCAGTTGTCCTGTATCCACTATAAGTCTGAAGAACTCGATAAGCAGCTGCATGGCTTGGAGACATCTACGGCTGTAAGAAGCATGGATGAAAGGTTATCTGTACAGAAATTTTACAAATTTTGTATGATACTTGCAAGATGCTTGCCAAGTAGAATTCCTACCCAAAAAAAATATCTCCTAAAGAATCATAACTTCCTAAAGAATGACAATCAAAGTGCATCATGTATATTTTTGTTTTCTCAATCATGTGTGTTGTGCATAACAAACTAAACCAAGTAGTCTTTTAGTTAGAACCATGTAGTTTTTTGGTTCATGCGTAAAATAATCAGATGTAGATATGTATTGTTATGACAACACATTCACCTTCTATGGGCGAATCTTGCCTTCTATATATGGATATCAAATATCACCAAGGTAGCCCGTTTTATTGACCTTAACTTTAAGAAACCCATATAGAAATCAGTTTTATATATACAGTAAATTAGAGTAAATTAGAAAGAATAACAAGTTTATTCTAGTGGGCATGATATCATAATCACCTACAGCTGAAATGAATAAATTTTGCCTTGGCCCCTAGAAAAGCCTTTCGTCGAATAACTTGTAAGCCATGCATTCTTGGCATGCATAAATTAAGCTGTGGATAGTAGACTGCAAGATGTTGTGGGCCAAGAGGACGGGGGTGCAGATTGGGTGAAGACGGGGTGGCAGTTCTGGGCTTCTGGCGGAGGAGGGATGGCCGGGAGCAGATTGACCGGCACGGCAGCCATCGCTGGAGCGGTGACCGCAGCCAGATCCGGCATCACGCACCTCCTCCTCAACCTCGGTCACCAGCCGCATGCTCAAGACACTGGGGAAGGAAGAGGATGCGCTGCCGCCGTCGTGGTGAGAATGCTTATGCCGGATATCTCCTCCCCCATGAACTCTGCGATGACCTCTATCACTACAGAGAGGCGATGACCTCGGGGAAGGCGGAGCGGCCCATGGACGATGCGCAGCGACCTCTCGTCCTTCTCCTGGGGCCCGCTTCTCCTCCTCCTGGCAGCACTCTCCTCTACCTCCTATCCCCTTTCTGGCCACGCCATATAGCATCAGAGAAGAGGACCGATGACGACGGCAACACGAGGAAGCAGTATCGGCGGCGGCAACAACGATCTGGGAAAGGGGATCGGAGGGGACGACAACCTGGGGAAGGGGATCGGCAGCGGCGACGGTGACACCAAATCGGGGGAGCGGGATCGTCGGTGGAGACGGCGACGGTGACTCCGATTCGGGTGATGCGGCGGGCGACGGCGGACTCAGGAGGGACGAGGGCTTAGGGCTGTGGGGGGAGAGGGAAGGGGCGGCGGCGGGTTGGCGGACTGGGGAGCGTCTAACGGTGTGAGGGACGGGACGGTGAGTCGGCGGCGGCGTGGGGCGAAGGAGGTGCGGGTCTTGGGCTCGGTGTGTGCGAGAGAGGACGAGAGAGGGGTCGCGTGGGGTAGGGGACGTCCGGGCGTGCCGAGAGGAGGGGTGTGCGGGACTGCGTTGTGGGCGGGAGAGAGCGGAGGGGGACATGGACAATCCGAATCGTTGGATTCAATGAATATACGCCATCGGATCTGATGAATGAGGGATGTAACTATAATTGATGAACTGTAGGGCAGATAAAACACATATATAGTATAATTTACTTGCTCTTAAATATAATGTTTCCCCTTCGGTATTCTTGCTCTCAAGACACCTTGATCAAGTTTCTAATGCTACTCTCACAGCAGAAGGATATTATCCTTTCTTCCTATATATTATCCTTTCTTCCTATATAATTAGAACCCACTAAATGCAATGATTGCTACAAAAAAGATCGCTCAGCTAGCCACGTCACCAAAATCATCTTAGCCATTAGATCAACGCGTCTTCGATGCTAAACTATTAGATCAACTAACCTCCGATGCTAATCAAAGTAAATCAGGCCCAGCCCCGCTAAAAGTTGTGGCCCAAATACATCCTAGCCACCGCTTTCGTACTTCCTTACGCACAGAATGTGAGATGGTGCAAGACAACTACCGATTGTCGCACCTCGACGCACTCCCCCGTGAGATCCTTCGGCTAGGATCTGTCTCTTCTCCTAGCCCTAGGCATCGTGATCGCACCAAGCTATGATACCGTTCGGCTTCGTAACGCCCGTGATTCCATGTGCAAGCCGTCGATCACTTTTCGGCCGGCGTGCTGCGGCGCCCGTTCGGTTTTCCTTTAATGTGAATGGTAAATTCCATGATTGAAACTGCCAAAGAGAGGAATTGTGAATTTATTATGTAGCACAAACTGTTGCCAACAGGAGACCAGACAGGGAATGCATGCGACACATTTGCCTGTAAAATCCTCTCTCTTCTCTCCTCTTTCCACCCACCTCTGGGCTCCGGTGCCTACTCAAATGCTCTAATAGCACCTCCTGAACCCAATTTGCATAATGTCTACTCAAATGTTTGGTGTTCTATGTTCCAATAACTCAGGCCTCTGCCATCCAAGTGAAGACTCACATTCACCTTTCGTTGACAGCACTTCTCACAAAGGTTAGATCCAATATGGCAAATATGTTCCTACCCTCCATGTCGGTGACATGGGACCGGGAGTATCGAGACCAAAGGGAAGGGCGGCCACAGGGATCCACGTGGCCCATTCCCCCGGAGGGGTCGGGCCCGAGGGTGACGTGGCGGCTGCCCTCCTAGTTTCCACCCAGGGTCCGGCCACCCCCGTCTCTGCCCCGAGGCCTGGGGCGCCCCGACCCCCTGTGGCTTTGGTCCACGTGCGCAGGTTAGGTGAGCACGGCGGAGCTCACCTAGCCGCATTTATGGCGGTTCAGACGGGCGCACTACGCCGCATTAAATGCGGCGTGGCGCGTGCATATCCGGTCCGTGACCGGTCACGGTGAGTGACCGGTCGCAGACCGGTCAGATCGCGGGTTAGGTGGCGTCAGGCGGCCTACAGCACGCCTCGCCCCGTCCCGTCGGAATGATGAGAGCCCTCTGTCTCTCGTCTCTCAGCCGGAGTTGGCATGCCAACTCCCGGAGTTGGTGTGTCAGCTCCGGTCAGATGCTTTCCCGATTCTGGCGCAGGCGAGACGCAGAAGTCGCCGGCCATTTAATGAAAGTTGAAACGGGCGTCCTCCGGATGGGTCGACTGACCGGCCGAAGGCGTGCTACAACATCTGTCAAAGGCTGCTTCCGGCAGTAGGATAGCCCTAAATGTAAAAGAATGTTTTCTTTCTTAGGCAGCTCGTGGCCCATGTGGTAGCCCCTTGCCATATAAAAGGAGGCCCAGGCCTAGGAAAGAGGGGGGACAGCCTTTCAGACTCTAGCTGACTCTCACTGGGGGCTCTCTCTGGATTCCATCATACTCTCAGATCTACCAGAACACAGGAGTAGGGTATTACGCTTCTTAGCGGCCCAAACCTGTCTAAATCGTCTGTGTCCACGCGTTTTTCTCGCTGAAATCCCACAGATCAGGGGCTAGGAATTACACCTTGCGCCCCCGGCCGAACCGGCAAAGGGGGGCCTGCGCGGTCTCCCGGTGAGGAGTTTCACGCTCCGTCATCTGGCGCGCCAGGTAGGGGGCGCGCGTGTTTTTTCTGAGCCCGCATTTTCATTTCGTGTGCGCCAAGCTTCGCCAGGTAAGCCCTATGGCCGAAGAGGTAGTGGCGTACGATCCTTCTTTGAGCGCCAGCAGTGACGGTGGGGAGCAGAACCCACGTCGTCGGGCTCGCACCCCGTCGTCCCCCTCCCGCCGGAATCTTGGGCGGGGAAAGGCGCCTGAGTAAGTCGAGGGATCCGCGACCTCGCCGCCTGCAGGCGACGGAGGAGGACGGCAAGGCGGGGTGCGTTGCCGCCTCACCTATGGTGACGGCGGCACACCCCAGGGCGCGCTCCAGGCTGCGGGCGCGCTCTTGCATCACCCGCCCGTCGTCCCCGATCCAGAGACCCCAGCCCAGCGTTGGCTGGATGACGTGGCCAACCTGGTCATGACGGCGCAGCAGCGCCTAGGCACCGGCAGGCGATTTTCCACCACCGGGACCTCGGGCGCTGCCACCGCCGGCTCTACATCGTCGAGGCGGAGGGCACGGCGGGCAACGGCCGACACACGCCGCTCGTCCGCGGTTCCCTCGTCAACGCCTCCGACTCATGAGAATATGCATGGGGGGCCAGACGCCCGGCTCGATATCGAGCGCCGGCGCGACGCTCGTCGTGCCGCCCATGCAACGGAGGGCGCCTCCTCTTCTGGGGCGCCGCTCCGTTCCGGTCACGGGGCCGGCCCCCCGTGTCCCCGGTTGGTGGTGCCGGCTATCGAGCCTTCGTGGCGAGCCTTCGGAATGTCCGTTGGCCCCCGAGGTTCTGGCCTACCATCACCGAAAAATATGACAGGAGCGTCAATCCCGCTGAGTTTCTCCAGATCTACACGACTGGGATAGAAGCCGCGGGGGGTGACGACAGGGTCATGGCGAACTTCTTTCCCATGGCCCTGAAGGGCCAGGCGCGGGGTTGGCTAATGAACCTGCCACCCGCGTCGGTCCACTCCTGGGAGGACTTGTGCCAGCAGTTCACCATGAACTTCCAAGGCACATATCTGCGCCCAGGCGAAGAGGCGGACTTGCACGCGGTACAGCGGAGGGACAATGAGTCTCTCCGCTCGTACATCCAGCGATTCTGTCAAGTCTGCAACATCATACCATGCATCCCTGCACATGCGGTCATCTACGCATTCAGGGGGCGTGCGGCACAACCGCATGCTCGAAAAGATCGCGTCCAAGGAGCCCCAGACCACCGCGCAGCTCTTCGAGCTCGCGGACCGTGTGGCTCGCAAGGAGGAGGCCTGGACCTGGAACTCCTCCGGCTCTGGAGCGGCGGCTCCGGCTGCCCCCGAGTCCGCCGCTCATTCAGGGCAGCGAGACAGGAGGAGGAAGAAAAGGTCGGCCCGTTCCGACGACGAGGGTCACATCCTCGCCGCCGAGGGCGCTTCACCGGCCCCCCGGAAGGGGAGGCCCGTGGGCGACAAAATGAAGGAGGCTGGCGCTCCCGGCAGAGAGCACCCGGCCGGCAGGTGGTGCACCGTGCACAACACCTCCCTCCACGACCTCGCTGACTGCCACGCGGTCAAAAACTTGGCCGAGCGAACGTGGAAGTGGGAGGAGGAGAAAAGGCAGGAACGCCGTGAGGGCAAGGCCCCAACGACTTCCACCGGCAACCGGCGAAGTGAGGCCAAGCAAAAGGCCCCCACTGAGGACGTCGACGACGGCGATGATGACCTAGGCTTTCAGGAACCCGAGGCCACCGTCACCACCGTTGACGGGGGAGCGTGCGCTCACGCTTCTCGCCGAAGCCTCAAGGCCATGAAGCGAGAGCTTCTGGCCGCAGTCCCTACCCATGAGGCGACGCAGCGGGCGCGTTGGTCGGAGGTCACCCTTACCTTTGACCAGACCGACCACCCGCCATGCGTTGCCCGGGGAGGGTAGATCGCGATGGTGGTCTCCCCCACCGTCTGCAACGTGAAGTTGGGGCGCGTCCTGAAAGACGGTGGCGCAGCCCTCAACATTCTCTCCCCCGTGGCTTTTGATCTCATCAAGGCCCCGGGGATGGAGCTCCGGCCGTCCCAACCAATCATCGGCGTGACGCCGGGGCACACCTGGCCGCTAGGTCATATCGACCTCCCGATCACCTTCGGTGGCCCCGCCAACTTCCGCACCGAGCGGGTGGACTTCGATGTGGTGGACCTCAGTCTGCCCTACAACGCGGTCTTGGGAGGGCCCGCGTTGGTGAAGTTCATGGCGGCCACCCACTATGCCTAACTCCAGATGAAGATGCCGGGCCCAAGTGGCCCCATCACCGTCCACGGCGACCTCAAAGTCGCGCTTGCTTGTATGGAGCAGCGCGCGGACCGCCTCGCCGCGGTGTCCAAGCCCGCGGGCGGCGACGAGAGGCCCGGCGCCTCCACCTCGCCCGCCCCGAGGCAGCGGATGGCCTCAGGCGACGAGGTCCCGGTGAAGGAGGTCACCCTGGGCGACGACCTGTCCAAGACCACCCAGATTGGTGGTCTCTTGGACGACAAATAGGAAGACGCGCTCGTCTCCTTCCTGCGGGCAAACGCCGATGTCTTCGCGTGGAGACCGGCGGACATGCCCGGGGTCCCCAGGGAGGTGAACGAGCATCGTCTAGCCGTGTGGCCGGACGCAAGGCCCGTCCGACAGAAGGTACGGCGGCAGGCCCCGGAACGCAAAGCCTTCATCTGCGAGGAGGTGGCGCGGCTTTTGGAGGCCGGATTCATCCGTGAGGTCATCCATCCGGAGTGGCTCACGAACCCAGTCGTCGTCCCCAAGGCGAACGGCAAGCTCCGGATGTGCATCGACTACACCGACCTCAACAAGGCATGTCCTAAGAACCCTTATCCCCTGCCACGCATAGATCAAATTGTCGACTCCACCGCGGGGTGCGACCTTTTGTGTTTTTTAGATGCATACTCAGGATGTCATCAGATTCGCATGGCTAGGGAGGATGAGGAAAAAACTGCATTCATTACCCCTGTAGGAACTTATTGTTATACAACCATGCCTTTCGGGTTAAAGAATGCAGGTCCTACTTTTTAGCGTACTACTCGTATTTCTTTGGGTAGTCAGATAGGACGCAATGTTGAGGCCTATGTCAATGACTTGGTTGTAAAAACGTGCAACCAAGAGACCTTGCTCTCGGATTTAGCGGAGACGTTCGAAAGTCTCCGCTCCGCCCGCATAAAACTGAACCCCGAAAAGTGCGTGTTCGGTGTGCCTGCGGGCAAGCTTCTCGGGTTCTTGATCACTGCCCGAGGCATTGAGGCTAACCCCGAGAAGATACGAGCTATAGAGCGGATGCGCCCCTCCAGCAAGCTTAAGGACGTGCAATGCGTCACCGGATGCATGACTGCCTTAAGCCGATTCATATCGAGGCTGGGAGAGAAGGCGCTGCCCCTATTTAAGCTCCTTAAGCGCTCCGGGCCGTTTACTTGGGCGGAGGAGGCTGAGCGGGCCCTCACCCAGTTTAAGGCCTACCTCAGCTCCCCCCCGATCCTGGTCGCCCCGGAGCCAGATGAGCCGTTGCTACTCTACTTGGCGGCGACCCCGCAAGTAGTCAGCGCGGCGTTGGTTGTGGAGCGCGACGAGGACAGCCCTCAGCCCACGCGCCCCCACCCTGTGTCGACCCGACCCGGGACAGAGAAGGGAGGAGAGGCCCCCGAGCCGGACGGTGGCCTAAGGCCCCTGACGACCGGATGTGGCCCTCTGCCCGCTCGTCCGACGGCGCCGGACGCCCCCGACCCCCAGGAAGGCCCCGAGGCCACTGCGGGAAGGCCGTGCCCGACGCCCTCCGACCCCGACGTCGTCGGCACAGAAGCCGAGTGGGCCCAACAAGGCCCCTCGGAAGACGAGCGCCCCGGGAACGGTGCCCTCAACGGAGAGGACAGGCCCCGCCGAAAGGTGCAGCGGCCCGTCTACTTCGTTAGTGAGGCGCTGCGGGACGCCAAGACCCGATACCCTCAGGCCCAGAAGATGCTCTACGCGATTCTGATGGCCTCGAGGAAGCTGCGCCATTATTTCCAGGCGTATCGGGTCACGGTGGTCACATCCTACCCCCTCGGCCAAATCCTACGCAACCGAGAGGGTACTGGACGGGTGGTAAAATGGGCAATCGAACTCTCCGAATTCGACTTGCGCTTTGAGCCACGCCACGTGCTCAAGAGCCATGCCCTCGCCGACTTCATGGCGGAATGGACCCTGGCTCCCAAGCCAGATCTCGGACTCTCTGCCCCCGAGGCCAACATGAGCCCCTCGCAGCTGCCTCACGCCACCTACTGGGTGATGCAGTTCGATGGCTCCCTGGCCCTTCAGGGCGCCGGCGCGGGGGTCACCTTGACCTCGCCGAGCGGAGATGTCTTTAGATATTTGGTTCGCCTAGATTTCCGGGCAACCAATAATATGGCGGAGTACGAGGGGCTCCTAGCGGGACTTAGAGTGGCGGCCGGAATGGGGATCCGCCGCCTCCTGGTTCTAGGCGACTCCCAGTTGGCCGTTAACCAGGTCTCCAAGGAGTACCGGTGCTCCGACCCGTAGATGGACGCCTACGTCCGCGAGGTGCAGCGTATGGAGCGCCATTTCGACGGGTTAGAACTTCGGCACGTGCCCAGACGGGATAACGCGGTCGCCGACGAACTCTCGAGGCTCGCTTCATCGCAAGCCTCGACCCCACCGGGTGCCTTTGAAGAAAGGCTGGCCCAGCGGTCGATGCGACCCGACCCCCAAGGGGAGACGGACGCGCCTGCGCGGCCCCCGAGGCCCGTCGGAGTCCAGGCCTCGGGACCCGGGGGGCCGAGCCCGGCCCCCCAAGATTGGTCATCTGGATAGCCGAGATCTAGGCGTTCCTCAAAGATCAGACTCTACCCGAGGACCGCGAAGGGAGTGAACGCGTCAGTCGCATCTCCAAGCGCTACGTGCTGGTGGAAGGGGCCCTCTACCGGCGCGGGGCCAACGGAGTCCTCCTGAAGTGCATTCCTCGGGAACAGGGCGTCGAGCTTCTTGCTGATGTCCATGAAGGTGAGTGCGAAGCCCACTCCACCTCGCGCATCTTGGTCGGCAAGGCCTTTCGCCAGGGTTTCTATTGGCCGACGGCGCTACACGACGCAGCGGACCTGGTCCGACGATGCAGGGCGTGCCAGTTTCACGCCAAGCAAACGCATCAGCCAGCTTAGGCCTTGCAGACCATACCTCTTTCATGGCCGTTTGCTGTCTGGGGCCTGGATATCCTGGGTCCCTTCAGGAAAGCCCCAGGCGGGTTCGAGTATCTGTATGTCGCAATCAACAAGTTCACTAAGTGGCCCGAGGCTTATTCGGTCATCAAGATCGACAAGCACTCGGCGCTAAAATTCATAAAGGGTATCACTGCTCGGTTCGGGGTGCCTAACCGTATCATTACGGACAACGGCACCCAATTCACCAGTGAGCTTTTCGGCGACTACTGCGAAGACATGAGCATCAAGCTCTGTTTCGCCTCACCCGCCCACCCCAGAAGCAACGGCCAGGTGGAGCGCGCCAACGCAGAAATCCTCAAGGGCCTCAAGACCAAGACCTTCAACATCCTCAAGAAGCATGGCGACTGGTGGATCGAGGAGCTGCCAGCGGTGCTCTGGGCGAATCGGACCACCTCAAGCCGAGCGACAAGGGAAACACCTTTCTTCCTCGTCTACGGCGCGGAGGCGGTCCTCCCATCCGAGCTCACCTTGAGGTCCCCTCGGGCCACCATGTATTGCGAGGTTGATCAAGATCAGCTTCGCCGAGACGACCTCGACTACCTGAAAGAGCGAAGGCGACGCGCGACCCTCCGAGCCGCGCGCTACCAGCAAAGCCTGCGGCGCTACCATCAGCGCCATGTCCGGGCCCGATCACTCTGCGTCGACGATCTCGTCCTACGCCGCGTCCAAATGCGTGCTGGACTGAGCAAACTCTCACCAATGTGGGAGGGTTCGTATCAAGTGATCGGCATCCCCCGACCGGGCTCGGTTCGACTGGCCACGGGCGATGGCACAGAGCTGCCTAACCCGTGGAACATCGAGCATCTTCGCCGCTTCTACCCATAAGGGGGTCGGGTGTCGTACCTCGGGCTCAGACCAACCCCGCGTCCCCCTCGGGCGCGCAGGGTTGGCTGGGGGCTCCCACATGCATATACTTGTTTAATTTTTTTTCCTAGCATTTCAATAACAAGTATTTTCGATTTCCTAAGGACTGCGCCTGTGTTATCGTTTCCCTTTGAAAAATCTTGGCTTGAGTCAGTCTGCTTGTGCTCGTCCTTGTCCTCGGCAGCCCGGGTCGTCTAAACTGCCAAACGGGGCCTAGAACCGAGCCGTGCCCCGGGGCGCGGTGAACTCCGGGGGGGAATCGGCAAAGGCCCACAATCGGGTCATCCATAACCCTCGGCCACCGCGCTCCCGGCCTGGCCAGTCTCGACATGCGGATCTCCCCACGGCACTAGCTCCGACCCGCGCCGCTTGAGGCTGGGGCCCGAGCACGAGCCCTCGCTCAAGCCAAAGATGCAAAGGGATCGCGACACAGACCATCCTTGTCACGCGCACATACCAAGCATAACTAATATAGAAGTTAAAACTTTGTTTGATTGCAGATAAAATGAAGCCAGTTTGTACAAGCATTGGCCCAAAGGCCTCAGAAGATAAAGGAATAAAAAATTTAAGATACGCAGGGGCCCGGGGGCTCACTCCGACGCGCCCGGGTCGCCGGCCTCGCCGTCGCCGTCGTCGTCGGCACCATCGTCGCCGTCCTCCTCCTCGTCAGAGTCAAGAGCGAAGACGAGCCGAGGGGCCGTCCCCTCGAAGCCGTGGACGATGTGATCGGCGGCATCCCGGAATTGGGCGCGCGCGTTGGCCTCGGTTCCGGGAGGGAATTCTTTCAGCGCCGTCCACGGGGAGAAGTTGGGGTCCCGGGCTTGGTAGCTTGCCAGCACGAGTCCACCGCCCCCCGGGCGAGGTCCCTTGAGGAAGACTTAACCGTCTCCTCGATCTCCTCGGGGAGCCTTTCAAGGTCCCCGGCCATCTCCGAGAGGCGCTGGGCGAGGCCCCCCAGTTGGCGGCGTACTTTGCGTGTCGCCCGCTCCAGAGGCCCGCCTGACGCTCGGCGCGGTCGAGGCGGGAGACGGCGTCCCGAAGCATGCCGGGCCCCACCTCGTTCGACAGCCGGAGGGCCTCAACCTCCCCGGCGGATGAGTCCAGGGCACCCTGCAACTTGGCGATGGTGTCCTCGGCGGCTGTGAGGCGGGCGGCCAGATCGCCGTGGCCTGCGGCCGCCCCGCCGCTGCGCGCCCGCGCGTCCAGCTCCCTTGCCCGAGCCTCAAGTTCGGAGGCCCGCTGGTTCAGCGCGTCCCTCTCGACGCGGGCGCTTTCCAGATTATGGCGCGCCTGCTCCTCCCGCGCCGCCTCGCGGAGGAACAAGCTGTCCGCCAGCTGCCGCGCCGCGGCCTCGGCCTCCTCGAGGGCTCGTCCCCGCTCGGCGAGAGTGTCTTCGTGGAGGCGGAGTGCGGACTCCTGCTCGGCGGAGGTAACTTCGTGCACCGCTAGTGCCGCCTCCTTTGCGTCCAGGGCACGGGCGCGCTCCTCCAGTGCCTCCAGCTCCCAGGCGCGGAGGTCAAGGGCCTCGGCCCACCGGCGCACGGCGGCCTCTTGCACGAGCAGGCGCGAGGCCCGCCCCCTGAGCGTGGCGGTGCGCTCCTCCAGCGCCATGGTCCGGGCCTCTAGGGCCTCCTCCCGCTGGCGGGTCGCCACCTCGATCTCCACCGCCCACCGCTCCCAGGCAGCGGCGGCGTCNCATAGTTCGGGCCTCTAGGGCCTCCTCGCGCTGGCGGATCGTCGCCTCGATCTCCGCCGCCCGCCGCTCCCGGGCGGCGACAGCGTCGAGAATTCCGCGGGCGGCGTCGAGCTTCTCCTCCAGCTCCGCCTTCCGGCTCCCGTATTGGAGGCGGAGGTCGTCCCGCACCCCGTCGAGCACAGCGCGGCGACGAGGGCGGTCTCCCGCTCCTCCTCCACTTCCCGGGCAATTTCCGCCAGGGTCCTGCGGCGAGCCTCGAGCTGCGAGTTGTGCAGGCTGTGCGCCTTACGGCCAACCTCCACCATGGCCTCCACGGAGCGCCGTCCCTCCTCGAGACGCGCCCACGCCGCGTCGATTTCTGCCCGCTCCGCCTGCAGAGCCTGTATTTGGGCGCTTAGCCCGTCCAGCGCCGTGCTGTTGGCCGTGGCCAAGGCCTGCAGGAGGGGCTTCGCGCTTAGCGAGGCGGCGGAAGAAAGGGGGAAGGCCACCTCCGTGGTGGTGAAGCCCAGCTCGGCTCGCCGGTTGGTGTGTTGGCCTCGGGGGCTTTTCCCGAGGCCGGCTCATCCTCAGCGCCGCCTGGGGCGTCAGGCCCCGGGTGCGCCCCATCGGCGTCGTCACGGGTGACCTCGGTGGCGACCTCCGCCTCGGGCGCAGTCGGGTTGGGGACCTGGGTGCCAGCCTCGGCCGCCGGCGCCTCGTGCGCGCGCGCCGCCTC